>JAOTRS010000022.1:4830620-4845731 GCA_028565755.1 Dinotopterus cunningtoni
ATATGTTTTTTTTAAACAATTTTCTTTCACATGTTTTTTAAAAAACAAAACAAAAAAAAAACCAATTTGCTTTCACGTGTGATTTTAAAAAAAGTTTATTTTCTTCCATGTGAGATTTTGACACAATTATTTCATTTTAGAGGTTTTTTTTACACAATTATATTTTTATGGTTTTTACAAAATTTGCACTTGTAGATTCTTTCCATGTGTGATTTTCACACAATTCTTAAACTTTAATGTAATTATTTTTTACACAATTAATTTTCTACATGATTTATTTTCACATGTGATTTTTAACAAATAATTTGCTTCCAGTATTTCCATTTTAAATAGTTAAATTTAGTTTCGCATGTGATTTTAATACAATTAATTTCTTTCCATATGTGCATTTCGCATTTTTTGTTTTTCCAGCCAATCCATTTATTTTCAAATGTAAAACGTGATTTAAGTGAGCTATAAAGTATGTGGCGTCTGGAGAAGAGACTAAGGAGTGAAAAATCTTTTTTGCACAGAGAGCTATGCAAACACCCCCACCCTTTTTCTCTTTCTCTCTCATGCTCACAACCTGCATCCATCCATCCCATTGCTTCCTTTGTCCCTTCACAGTATTCCTCGACATCACCTCTCACTCAGGGTATTGGGATTAAATGCCTGGAGAAACAATCACAGCACAGTGTATTATCATGGGAATTCGCTCATGGCCGTCACGCTGTTTTTATAGAATATCAGCTTTATTTTTCAAAGAAGTGCCTATGCTACATGCACGATACTCATTCACCCAATCAGGCTTCTCTCTGTTTCTTACACCAGGTGGCACCGTGGGCAAGGAATTCTGATCCAAATGCAGAGCTCAGAACATACGCATACATTTAATGTGATTCAAACATGTTTTTTGAGTCCTGATAGTTCCAGCTCTGGAATTGGCATCAGAAATGACAGGATTACAAAGAAATAAATAATAATAAAAAAAAAACATAAGACAAAAATGTCGAAAGTTAGAGAGAAAGACTGGTAGAGAGACTGGTGAGACAAATAAGACAGTCAGACACATGATCTTTGCACACGTGATCTGCACTATGAGAGTGCCTGTGGGAACCAAAGATTGTAGGACTGACAATCTAAACTGACCTAAAGTAAACCCTCCATCTCTTCATTTATGCATGTTTGCATTGACCCAGTGACGAATCAATCACACACACAAAACACAGAGCGGTGTCATCTTCTCTGAGTCTGTTCTCTTGGTCTTAGTCTCATCGGTACAGAGGGCCTGTACAGTTCCTTATGTTCAGGTGTTGTGTCCTTTAAAGAAGGCAAAAACTGAGTAATAACTGTTACAGAACATAAACGAACTAAAACGACTAGTATTGATACATAAATCGATTGTGTGTTTTTGGTTAATTAAATAAAGAAGCAATTGGAAAACAAAACCTGCCGTCTCTGACTTTCACTTTCTCAGCACTTCTTGCATCAATGTAACTACATAGAGTACTGGTTAAACGTTTGAACACAACTTCTAATTCAATGTCCTTTGTTTAGTGATTTATTTCCTACATTCTAGAACACTACTGGAGATCTCAAACCATGGAATAACACATATTACATTAGGTTATTAAGTAACAACAAAACAGTCAATTGTTATTTTAAGACAGGAAGGTCAACTGCTCTAGAAAAGGTTCTGCAAGAACAGTATTGTCAAGTGCATTTGCAAAACCCATCCAGCACCACGATGAACCTGGCTCTCATGAAGACCATCCCAGGAAAGCAAAACCAAAACTTACCTCTGATGCAGAGAAGTTCATTTAGAGTCACTAGCCTCAGAAATCACCAATTAATAAACAGCACCTCAGATTAGAGCCGTTATAAAGGCGGCACAGAGCAGAAGTACAGTAGCAGACACATCTCCATATCAACTGTTCAAAGGAGATTATCGCAAGTTTTGGACGGCTTCAGCATTGTTTTACAATGTAAAAAGAAATAAAAATCAGGAAAGACCATGGTGTCTATAATATATGTGACCAGGTGTGTATAAACTGTACATTATTCACAATGAATATATAATATATGACTCAGTCTGTAAAAACCCAGCGAAAGTGATTTTCTGCTTGTTTTCTGTATAAAATCATCTGTAGAATGGTTTTATGTAGAAAACAGTGAATCATAATTTTTTTTTTTAATTTAGCTGGGTTTTTACAGAATGGGTCAGATATGTCCAGATAGGACCATTTTAATGAAAGCTTACCAGAAAGTTCCATAGGGCATCTGATTGAAACTAGAGGTGTGCATCAGGTTTGGGATCCATTTGGACACAACAACAAAAAAAGTTTTTATTTGTGTGAACAAGCAGAGAAAGATTCTGTTTATTAACAAAAACGTGCATGAATTTTGCATGAACCGTTCACGACTTCATTCATTCATCCTTAGCAAGTGCCTGGTTGGTGTTGTACTGGACAGTGATTTCAATCAGACTAATAGTTTGTTTGAGAAATAAAACCAAATAAAATGGCTGGAAATGATTCTAGGTAGGTGCACTCACTCACTCACTCATTGTCTATACCGTTTTATCCTGTACAGGGTCATGGGGGGGCTGGAGCACACACATACGCACACTCATGACAATTTTGGGAACACCAATTAGCCTAATCTGCATGTCTTTAGACTGTGAGATTCCCAATATTGCCGGACAATCCTGTACAGTATGTCTCACTATGTTCTTCATTTCAGGCTTCTGTTTTCGTTTGTTTTTCCATCCATGTATTAAGTCCCCTTGAAAAAATGATCTGAACCTTCTTCCTAAAAAGGGGTATGGTGGCCTCGGGTGATGAAAAGGAGGGAAACTTGTCAAAGGTTTCATTATGATTAATTGAAACTGGTGAGAATAACTCTGTGCCGTGTGTGTGTGTGTGTGTGTGTGCGTGTATGTTGGCCCGAGGAGGTCATGAGAGTGCACGTTCACACAAACACACATTGACAAAAGACAACAAAGACACAGTCAACGATGTACAACATGCTTTTATGAATGTAATGTGCTTTTTTTCCCTTTGTAAGACAAACAGTAGAAAACACATATATGCTTAGAAAACACATTATTCAAGACTGGACTGAGCTGTTGTGGGGTTGGATGAAGGCTCGAACACATACACACACACACACACACACACACACACACACACACACACACATAACATACAAATAAATAACACATAAGTAAGTCTCTCCATATGTATTATACATATACTGTATATCAATGGCGTATGACATCTTTCAATTAAAAAAATAAAAAAATGAAAAAATCTACATGCCCTCTGTGACACTGTGTGTGGCTTTTTTTTTATCAGTGTGAAAAATATCAGAGACCAGAAATCAAGATATTAAGATATTATATGGAATGACATATGAAACACAACCCCAGTCTCCAGTGGATTTGTGTGTTGGAGTTAAAATGCATAAAGCAAGACACTGTAAGAAAAAAAGAAAACAGCAAACGTGTTGATCCCTGGAAGATAAAAGACAGATACAAATAACAGTTCTGAAAATCAGTCAGTACTTTTTTAATTAAAGCACATCACACCAGCAGGAAACCGTGCACACACATATATGGCTCTTATTCATAAGGATTAATATCCTCAATCATGTTTTTCTTTCTTTTTTTTTCTTTTTCTTCATCCAACCCCGCGGTATGCTTCAAAGACATGAAAAGAGATTAACACAAGAACAAATGTGTTTGGTAAGTTTTTAAGGAGAGGCATGCATAGATCACACAGATCCTCTAGTTCACAAGAGAGAACATTTTTTGACAGTATAATTCCTAATCTTCTGACAAGATTTATTGGTCATAAATACAAATCGTTAACAAGAAGTGGGTCACCAAAAACCATGGCACTTTAAATATTCTTTGTATGGCCTACTCTAATTCCAGTCGGTCCAACACAGATATGAATAGATATTACAACTGGTTTATTTAAAAGAAAAAGAAAGTTCCTAAATTTGTATCTTTTGTTACACAAAATTTAAACCGAATGAGTTAAAACCTTCAACTAAATACAAATATCAGTGTGATTATTATTATTATTATTATTATTATTATATTCTTTATTAATTTTATTTTTTAAGCTAACAGTCACAATTTGCTCTTTGTGAAATAGTCTAGAGCATATGGCAGGTAATAAGCTTTTTGTAAATTCACATATGCAAAAAAATAAAAAATAAAAATAAATCATGCTTTTACATATATCCGCCTGTAGATGGCAGCAAAGTCGCATTTTTAACATCTTAGCAGGGTAGGGTCTGTAACTTTGGCTACAACCTCTCTGCTGCAGAATGCATTATGAAGTAAGAAACTAGTCAAAATAGTAGGCAAAGCCAAAGCTAGTATTCTGACATAGTCCTTGATTTAGTTCGTATCTTTGTATATGATTTGGGACGCAACCTTACATGAGCTGATCATACTTGTCGAGCTCAACAACAAGGACAATGACAACAACAGAAAAAAATCCTAAATATTATGCTTAGATACTTGATTTGTCAAAGTACAATAAGTCTCTTTAAAAACTGAACTGACATCCGCTACCCAGACACACCGGTGGAAAAAAGAATTCGAATAGATTAGATACTCATCATTTTTTAAATTAGTTAAAAAAAACAGCAGTCGTATTAAAAATAGGTTAATTTCAGTGAATCATTTCAATTTAAAATATATTGAACATTTAAGGCTGACATGTTTTTGCGATGATGCATGTGGGTATCTGAATAAAAAAATGCCTGGGGTTGCTTGTGCATGCGATGCGGGAAGAAAAGTTCAGAGAAGTGCAGGCTGATGAGGGGGCGAAGGAGCATTAGACCTACTTTCTGAAGCTTAGAGTAAAAGGAAATCTCATTCTGCGTGTAATTCTGTTGTGTAAATGTGTATATGCGCATTACGAAATGTCTGGTATCTACTGCAAATCCATAACATAATATTAGAATCTGTATATTATATAAACTTCCATAAATATAATTATATTATTATTATTATAATTATTATGATATATAATTAAAGTCTCAATTCTGTGCGCAAAGTATGTAGCGTTATTCAAATACTTTTTAAAAGAGAATAATATTAAAATGTTATACTTAAAAGACTACACTTTTACTAATTATACAGTATGAGTATCCTTTTAAGCAACTTCCCTGTAACTGTGATGAAATATCTCAAACTCCTCCATCCGTTTTTTTTAATGCTATTGCTGCAACGTGTGTGTCTGGGAGGCAGGTGTCAGAGCTTCAGTCCTCAGAGACAAAGAGAAAAAGAGACAGAGAGAAAAATGAGTATATCTGTCTGTCTATCATACAGCTGATACATTCAGCAGAGGTTGTGGGGGGGCAGAACAGAGGAAGTGCCAAAAGTAGAGCAGCTCCGCTGAATGTATTTGATGAGATCTGAAAACTGTCAAACATTCCCCGGAAGATGTTCCATCAGAAACGTCATGCTTTTCTCCTGTCCTACATTTTTAAGCGCTTTATAGTTAAGTTTGTAGTTACTGAACAAAGTAATACCTAACCACGTGATATTAGAGATTAAATAAATGTGATTATACATGGTAAGGTTTCTTATTACTTACTGATATCCTCAATTCTGTTACATTTACTGTATGATTTAACAGATTCGATTCACTCCTGATCTGTCTGTGTTTTTTCACACTCCCTTTCTGTATTCGGAAGTGTAACCGGTAAATCAGTGTATTCATCATGTATTTTCCAGCTGCTACACAAGTCGCGCTGGTTCCGTTATTTAAGGAAAACTGGGTCGAGGGGTCATAAGGGGTCATGAGAAGCCGGGAGGATAAGTAGATACAAACCCCCGGCTGAGCCTCCTTTCCCACTGTCTACCACCACACCACACCTATACACAGTGACTGACTGCACGGCTAGGAGCTAACGCTAACAAAAAGCTAATAAACTAGGAAACGAATCCGATCGAACGAACGAACGAACGACCGACCGAATGAACAACATCGAATCACAGGCCAGAAGGACAACATCGACTGTACTGATGACGAACACACTCCATCCTACTGCACTGCTGATGATGTCGATGAGGTCTGAGAACATTGAGCTAGGATTCAGATGAGCGAAATAAAGAAGAAGAGCAGGGCAGTGAAAGAGTGATAAGTTAGAATAACCTAGAAGAAGCATCCTACTCATGGCTCTTTGGTTTGTTAATCTGTTCTCAACACCACATTGGTCACATCATGTTCAAAGTCACAAAAAAAGAATTGCTGTTTTTAGTGAAGTACTGAGCTTCATCTATTGGAATTCGATGGGTCTATATTGGGTCTATAGCTCATTCACACAGGGGCAATGTACAGTACTGTGCAAAAGTCTTAAGCCACCCCTCATTTTTTCCCCTTAAATGAAATGAAATAATGTTGATTAAATAAAAAAAATTGTTGTTTACGTAACAACCTCAGCAGCAACCTCATTTCCCCTCTTGTCTGTTCCAACAACTTAAAATTCAGCATCGTCTAATCATCTGTCATCATCTGCACCTGTTTCTTCCTGGTCATGGCTCAGATTAGATGCGTTTTATGTGTAAATGATTCATGAGTCACTGTGTGTGGGTTAACAAACAAAAAAATATATTTAAAAACTGCTCAGGTACAGGGACTAGACTGAAAATGAGAGACAAAAAAAGTCCTTTAGGAAGCCTGGAGAACTATTAATCAAAACTGCATAAAAAAATACAAGCAAGTCTGGCTCTTTGGAAGAAAAAAAAATATAGAAGAAATATGGGGTGGCTCAAGACTTTTGCACAGTTCTCTAGCATAGCCAATTCACCTCCAGTTCTTGTTTTTCAGAGGTGAAAAAGGAGATCAGAGAACCGGGATGAAACTCACAAAGAGGCAAGGAGAACATAAAAACTCCAAACAGACAGCAACCTGAGCTCAAGATTGAACCCAGGACCCCGGAGCTGGACTTTATATCGAAATTCCACCTCCAGTGTAGTATTGAGAAAAGACCATCCTTCACATCGTTAACATCAACATCTGTAGAACAACCAGCAATTAGAAACAAAAAAAAGCACTAATAATGAAACAAATTAGTGTACAAAGCACATATGAACTAAACACATAAAGGGAGAAATAACTTCTACAGTCAAATACACACAGGCTAGATGGGTGTCATGATTTTCATTTACATTCATGGTCACCAGCCAGGGACCCCTCTCTCATTGAGACCCAGTCGGGGTGCGGGAACGGGGATTGATGGGGGGGATGAAGACTGGGCAGGAGAAGCAGAGACTTTCGCACACTGGCCGCCATTAATATGAGTCAGAAATGAGAGGGATCGTGATCATGATGATGATGATGATCACAGCATCACCAAGCACCCTTTCTTATGTGTGTTTTTCTACTTTTATCATAGGAAACAACATGATCTGAAACTTCTCTACGCCGTCAAGCATGTTTACTGCTTGTCTGCATCTGATGTGTGATTTTAAATTGGGCCAACTTGAAAAAGAACTGCTTCAGTAGAACCGTGAAATAAGTCGTGCCTATGTTCCATTATTAATCTGAGAAAAAAGTCTCAAAAGCGAATGGCAGTAAGCCAGATTTTCCTGTTATTGCACTTGATGCTAATACTGCCAGTCCCAGCGAAATAAGAACCAAGCAGTAATTAGCATGATTAAACAAATGTGCATGGTAAAGCTAGGGCAATAACCATGAACATGGCATTCTTCTCAATTAACATATTAACTAATTAATGACATTTACCTAAAAACAAAGGTCTATAGCTCGATAGAAAAAAATAAAAGAAGCTCTTTTTTATCATTATTATTGTACCATTCCCTGAAAAGCGAATACAAGTAAACTCAAGAAAGCTTGTGTATGTCTTACCCCTTCCCTGCATAGTACTATGTATTGTAAACAAATAAAGCTATAACTGTTTTGTGCAGGTGTTGCTTGGTAATGGCTTAGGTGTACATTTGTAGACATGTACATACAGCAAGTGTCTGACATCAAACGGACCTGACGCCCGCAGCCTCCCCCCATGAAGGCTTATGGGTCGTCGGTGCGTGCCTAGGCCTGGCGGTGTGGAGGATACGAGACAATCTCCCGTATCGACCCTACACCAGCCTGGTTTATGCACGATACATCCACTAATAGTGCAGCCAGTACCCAAGGCTTGGCTTCCTAACCAAACCCTGAGGTCCTGGCTTCACGTTAGCTTATACCCACTATAGCACAGTGCTGCCAGTATGGTAGTAGCAGCAGTGCACTCACAGTGTTGCGGCCAGTGTGCTTGTCCCAACTTACACAGCACCTAATCGCAGACATGACAGAAAGCCAAGCTTTGATGATTCAACGGCTTTAACCGTTTAAGTGGCCAGTTGATTTTTCAACCTTATCGTGACTGGTGTTTAATTTAAAAAGATGACAATTGCTATTCATGCATTCAGTATTCACTAAATTAGTATGTCAATTTGCATGTCATTTCTTAAAACCAATATATTGTATATTAAATTCATGAATGGATTTTTATTTGTAACATTGGTTGGTAGTTATATATCTCTAAGGTGCATGACAAAATCATTAGCCATAGTAATATGATGTTACAATAGCAACCAACCATCTAAGTAAATATGTTTTAGGTAAAGGAAACTTATTAGTTGATCAAATCCAAGTGAATGAATTGAAATATTTACACCTTTTTCCAAAGGCATTAAAATCAAGTTAAGTTTAATCATATTAGTCCCTAAAATGTCTTCTGATATTACTGCGAGTCAGAGCTGTGTGTTTATGTTGGGTGTTTATGCCTCCCCCAGGGGGCCCCTGGCTGCGTTGTTTCATATCATTTTCATATTGAACTTGCGGGTCCCTCCAGAGGTCGAACTGGTAGTGGGCCCCTCTGTCTTCCTGAATGAGTACTCTACTGTGAAGTTGTTCTTGCGCTGGCCCCTTCCGCGGCTCCACACGAACAACAGCAGGAAACAGAAGAGTACTACACCCAGGAAGGTGATGCAGCCCATGGCTGTAGACACCAGGATTGTGGTGAGGTCAAGTGTGAACTTAAGGAAGACACGTGTGCTGTTTAGACCAGTGTCATTAAAGTCCATCGCGTACAGAGAACGGTTGGCGAACAGAGCGGGGTCCACCGGTTGTCCTTTCACAGTCAGTGTAGCAAAGTAGGTGTCATTGCCACCTGCGTTGCTGGCGATGCAGATGTAAGTGCCACTGTCGGTCACCTGGGCATATCGGATCTCCAACGTTCCACCTGGTAAGACGGTGATCCTACTGCTACTTTTCGAGGTGATCTTACGCCGCTGAGGTGAGATCCAGATAATGGCAGGTGCTGGTTCACCATCAGCACGACACAGGAAGGACACCAACTGACCCTCACGCACTGTCACTTGTTGAAGTTTTCGGTTGCGAATCTTCGGCTTCTGGCAAGTGAAATAGTCAAATAATGCAGAATCCGGAAAGCTGCTCAGAATATTACCCTGTACCTCAGGTGGAGCAGCGCATATTGGCATTTTCCCGTCAAAATTTAGAGTGCGTCTCCGTTGCAGAATCCACAGAAGCCGGCAGTCGCAGGAAAGTGGATTCCCGTCAACTCGTAAAGTTTCAAGGCTGTTGACGGAATGAAAAGATCCCTCCTCCAGCGTGACCAGCTCATTGTTGGAGAGGTTCAGAACCCGAATCTGCCTCAGACCGGCCAAAGCATGATGCTCCACAGTTTGCAGATTAGTACTGACCATGTGTAGCTCCTTCAGCCTTATAAGATCCTTGAATGCCCAGGGTTCCAGCACAGATATGGGGTTGTAGGAGAGGTTAAGGGATGTCAGGTACACAAGGTTGCGGAAGGAAGCAGAAGGGACCGCAGTAATATTGGTGTTAGTAATGGAAAGCCAGGTCAAATTTAAACCTTGAAAACTAAGTGGGGAGATGTATTCCAGGTATGGCCAACTGTCTATCTCTAGCCCTCGCAAAGCAAACATTTTGCGGAAGTTTTGGTCCTCGATGGTAGAGATGCTGAGGTGGCATAATCGAAGGGTGACCAGATTACGCAGGTAGGATAGAGTCTGGCCAGAGATTGAAGTCAGATTGCATCTTTCTATGGTTAAGTCTTCCAGGCCCAGCAATCCCGAAAAAGCTTTATGGGAGATGTAGACCAAGTCATTGTCACCAATCTGGAATGTAGGAAAACAGGTAAAAAAACCTTCAGAATAGGTACAGAATTAAATAAAAAATATTTTGAATGAATTTGCAACTTTATAATCGAACCATCAAATTTATACTTCTCACCTCAAGGTGTTTGAGACTGTGCAAGTCCTGAAACGTATAATCCAACAGGATGACAATTTTGTTTTCGCTCAGGTCCAGGGTAGTGAGGTTTGACAAGCGAGCAAAGGCACCCATAGGCACCAGCTTGAGTTGATTTCCACGAAGATGAAGCGTTCGCAGTGCCTGCAGACTGGCAAAAGCATTGGGCTCCAACGTGGAGATGAGGTTCTCGCTGAGGTCCACTTCTTCCAGCCGTGGATATGGTGCAAGGTCTCCTGGTGACACCCAACGTAGCCGGTTCCGACTGAGGTCCAGCAGCCTGGTCTCTGTAGGGATGCCCTCAGGTACACCAGACAAACGCTTTCGCTGACAGGACACTGAGCGGAGCTGAGCCACACAATCACAGCGTGGCGGGCAGCTCTGGCACACCGGGGCGAGGGCCAACAGGGTGAGGCTTGCACCCAGCCAGCCCAGGCCCCATATGGCAGCCATGAGCACCCCACCACCTCACTCTTAAGTAATCAGTCTACCACACACCTGAAGAGAGCAAAGGAGAATGAGACATGAGATAAGAAGGAGGAGACAGTGGCTGAGACGGCCAATTACAACACGTGCATCTCGAAAAATGATTGGTATTAGCAGATAAATAGACAATATTGTGACAAGACCTGTTAATAGAACAGTATCAGTGTCTAGGATTAAATTTTTTTCTGAACTACTATAGGATGACATTAAGCAGTGTTTTCTTTTTTTTGTATAAGAACATGCGAGTTCTTATACAAAAACTTTATGAGAAATTCCAGCAAGCTATGACAATGCCTGGACACATTTCTGAAACACCTGCAGAAAGCCTGTGCATAATGTGTTTTTTTGTTTTGTGTACCATGCCTGCCTGCACAGACTGTCTTTTCACTTTGAATAAATTACGCCTGGGTAGATAATTTATGACCTTCTGATTACTTGAAAGGAGGATATATTTGCTGCACCAGCCAACTGGGAGTAAAACGGTGCATAAAAGAGCCATTGTTCTGTACTAAATACCCTGTTTATATGGCTCCCATCTCTCGGTAGGGGTAAGGAGATGAAACTGGCCTACTGATGGATTACACCTTATGTAGCACCTTTTTATGCTCTCTCTCTTAGCAATCCCATCACATCCAATAGCACTTATATCCTATGTATCTTTAAAGAAAGAAATATTTTATATGCATTTGCTATGCACTCAGTAAAGCCCTAAATTGTTGACTCTAATCTAAGACTTGAAATCTTATAGGGCTAGACAAAAACAAATATTATGTTTCACCCAAAAGTCAAATGATTTTATAGAACAAACGGAGTTCAATCATTCATCTTCTATACTGCTTATCCTGTACAGGGTTGTGTGATCCTGGAGCCTATCTCAGGAGACTTTGGGTATGAGGTGGGGTACACCTTGGACACGGTGCCAATTCATCGCAGGGCACACACACTAGGGGCAATTTAAAAACGGCAATTAATATAACCTGCATGTCTTTGCACCGAAAGGAAACCCACCAAGCGCGAGGCGAGAGGCCACAGTGCTAACTACTATACCAGTGTGCTGCCAGAACATAAGGAGTGTTCACTTTAATTTAATCTTATATGTTCCTCAAGATGCTTGTTGACTACAAATCAGTTGAAGACATATCGCATATCTTGGCATTTATCCAACCTTTGCTTCATTAATACACTTTTCCTATTTCTTTGCTCTAAGCTCTTATAAACGTTCTAAGTTCATTTATGCACAGTTGCTTTATCGTTGTCTGGTTTAACTGGGATTTAATTACTTTGAAAAAGAACATAAAAATATTTTTAGTAACAACAGTACTGCAATTTTATTGTAGACATGGAACCAAATCTGATACCTAAGGACCTTAATACAGCTTTATCATGTTTTTTTTTCACATGCACCAAAACACAAGAGACTGAACATTTTTTATACTAAAATGTGTATACATTTTTGGGGGCCCTCTGTATAATAAATGTGCTGGGTGTATACTGTACATCAGAGCCCATCAAATCTAGTTATTTGGATTCAATAGGAGTGAGAGCTAATAAACGATAACACTGCTGTTTGTGGCCTTTGGCACACACTTATAAAGTTGAATCATTCGGCATAGTTCCATCGCGCACTGAGCCTCGTAGGGATTCCAGCCAGCCAAGTGCTTCGTGTAATTGCCAAATCCAACACTCGCAGCAGCCCTCACTGCATCTCGGAGGACTTTCGAGTCTCATCAAGTCAGGTCAGGACATTAGACCCACATTACAGTAAGTTCACCTTTCGGGGCTATGGAATTAGAAAGGTCTCAAAATGTCACTAGAAATTTTCAACGACAAAGTTCTACATCCCCTAGCATATGCTCAACACTGCATGAAAGGCTTAATAATTAGCCGAGGAGTGAAAATAGTCACGTTGGTGCTAGGAGAAAAAAAATCTGCTCTGGTCCTCTGTTGCTGAGAAGGGTTTTCTATTAAACTGTTGTGGCAGAACATAGAATCAGATGGGAGTATGGCTATGTTCCCAGAGCCCCATGTCCCCAAGGCCTGTGTTCCCAGGGATTCCCTACTTTCCCTAGATCATTTTTCTGTTACAATTCCCTAATCTTCGTGTTCTGTTCTAGACAAATTTCAAGATCAAATATTTCCTGAATATTGCTTAGTTTATTTTATTGGAACAAAGCTTCAAAACTACACACAACTAATTGTTCCATTTTACAAGGTCTCTAGAAAGAACTTCATTAAACAGTCAACCAAGGGGCAAAATTAACTAAAAAATGAACATAAGAACAAACAATGCTTAGTGATGTTCTTCTGCTCTTAAAGTCATGTGCCACTCAAAACACCCCAAACGACTCATTCCAGCATCGCTGTAAACTTCATGTCAAACGTCTCTGAGGCAGATTTACCCAGTTTCATAAAAAATTTCACATTCGCTCTTTGTTCTAACTTTCTGTCCATGATGAAATCTCAAACATGGTGACGCACATGGTTAGAATAGCACCAGTTGCACAGCTCCCGATTTACATAGGACAATGTCTTTTGGCACACTGACTTATGAAGGTCAGTGACTGTGCTGCCATCTGTTGATGTGTTACAAAACTAGTTTTGAAATCTTTTGATATGACCTCATAAGCAAAAAGAGATCTGGGGAACATATTTCTCAGGTTTCCATTATGTGCTACATAGGCTGAGGGAACATATGACCTTAGTAACATGGACCCTGGGAACTTAGGGTCTTGGTAAAATGGGACCCTGGGAACTTAGGATCTTGGTAACATGGGACCCTGAGAACTTAGGATCTTGTTAACATGGGGCTCTGGGAACTAAGATCCCTAGAACTGGGGAATATGGAACACTTTGTCAGGCTCCCATTATTATGTGCCATACACATAAAAGAGAATACACTACCCTGGAAACTTAGGGCCCTGGGTGCATAAGGACCAAATCAAACTGTAAAGTATAATGACTAAATGAATATTAATGTGTGTTTCTTATGCCATAATTGGTTATAATGAAATGAATGTCTTTTAATTTCACATTTCAGAGTTTAAGTGCACAAAGGTTCCTGTGACCATGAACCAGTATGAGTACTTCATGTACCAACCATGACTTGGAGAGAGAAAAAAGGAGCAAAATTGGCCATGCTATCTGCGTAGGAAGAAACACTGTGTTAGTCACAGTGACACCAGCCGATCATAGATGTCTGTGAGATGTATATAGAAGGCTAGTTCTTTCCTCTGGGTGTTTTTTACGCCGTCCTGTGATGAAGCATGAGCAGCAATTTGGCTGACTTGAAGTAGGCATGTGTTACCCTCCCTACTTGATAGTTGTTGTGTGCTAATAGAGAGCAGGCTGATATACGGGAATTGGCAGGTCATCAAATTTGAGGAAAAAATCTCTAGTTTTATTTGAACATGCCTTATTAAGATGTCCGATTATACAAGCAAGTCACATTGTTTTTGAAAAAAAAAAATAAAAAAAAACGGATTGCAAAAAAGTATATCAAGTTGTTTAGGGCAAATGTTATCCACACAGTAGTCTTTCGTTCAGGAATGACTTTTGTACTCAACTATGTACTGAGACAATGAGCTGTATGATGGGTTACGCCTGAGATGTAGGTTGCTGCTTTCACACGACACTCTTTGTCATTTCAAACTAACACTAACACATCGGTATCTCACACGCCTCCTGCTCAAACGTACGTCATCGCCACTTACTCAAACACCACTGCAGGGGACTCTGAGAAAACTCATGCTTTTATGGTGAGTGAAAGAATGTCAAAGACCAATATCCTTATTATGCCCCGTGCTAATTTTCTGTTCAGTGTTAATACTGCACATTTCACTTTTCCTCTTGATGTATTCGGCTGCGCTCTCATTAAGATGGCACTGCCGCTATCTGTTATCTTTGCACTCTGCACGCTCACGGTGTGAGACTCTAGCGCTTTGCTGTATGCATTAGCAGTCTTTTCTCAGTGGACTTGTGAAAATTAGTAGTAAAATAAGAATACACTCACTGGCTTAGAAGACATTGAGATATGAAGCCATATCTTTAACTCACTGATTAATAGTGAATCCACATAATTAAAAATGAAACTGAATTTAATTACAGCACATGCTGGGGGGGAAATGGAACCGGAAACCGAAAAAATCAAGTGCCAGAATGTGTTTTGCCTTTGTATTAAATATTATTTTCCTTTTTTAATATTGTGATTGAATGAATTTTTGTCACTGGACACTAAAATATTTTGTCAAGCTTTATATATCCATATGTTTGCACAATAGTATTGGATCGTAAATAAATAAATAAAGATTTCAGCAACAGATTGTTG
>JAOTRS010000022.1:4868078-4880951 GCA_028565755.1 Dinotopterus cunningtoni
ACTTATGAACAAATTGGACTTACGAACAAGCTCTCTAAATGTGATATAATTAAAATTTAAGACCTCAAACTTGAATGTTAATAGAATGTTCATTAAATTGAATTAGTACAGATGCACTGGACTATTTTAAAAAAGAAAACATCCATGAGCACTTTTCTGTCATCTTTTAATGACTCGAGGAGGCCAGCACCAAATTATTCAGTAAATAATTACAGATGCCCCTTGAAGAATTGCCATGCCTGCTGTATGCTGGAGGAGAATTGAGGGCACGCTAACTAACATGCTGTTGCTGGGTGAGAGAAAGAGAGATATATATAGCGAGAGAGGAAGGGAAGGAGAAAGAGAGAGTGATAGTTCAAGAGATATAGTGAGAGACAATAAAAAAATACAGAATGGTATCTCTCGCTGCCAGATGAACAAATGAAGAGCGGAATGCCAGGAGTGTCCTTGAGTTGTAAAAAGATAAAGCGACTCCCACCTCTCTCTCTCTCTACGTCTCTCTGGCTCTAAATGAACCTCTCAAAGATGAGGAGCAGATGATGGGAGAAATGACCAATAAATCCAAAAGGTGTGAGGGAAATGAAAAGACGCAGGGATGCTGAGGCAGAAGGGGGGTGGTTAGGAAGTAGAGATAAGAAGCTTAGCATGATAGAGTGTAAAAGCGAGTTAGAGTGTAAAATGCACAAGGAGGATGAGAAAAATGGAGGAAAGGAAACTTCAAGAAGTCCTCCACATAATATTCTTACTGAATTTGAGTATGTGTATTTACTGTGAGGTTCGTAAGTATTTGAACAATGATACAATTTTCATATTCTTGCCTCCGTAGACCACCACAGTAGGACTGAAATTAAATAATCAGGATGTGATCAAAGTCACCCGGCTTAAATTCAATGGGTTAAACAATGGGTGTGTGTGTTTGTGGCAGCATGGCCAGTATCACTGAGTGGAAACTGGAGACATGATTAGCCTTTGCTACACCCAGCCGGAGCCAATCACAGGCGACACTGTTGCCTCCATGCTGAATCTAAAACAGGCTCAAGACAGGAAGGCACAGAGAGAATGGATGATGCCAAGGTTACACAAGCTCATAGTGATGAGAGAAAAAAAATAGCAGAATTAAAAGCTAAATTTTGGCAGTCTCCAAGTTTATAGGGGATGAAATGCAGGAGAAAAGGAGAGAGAAAGAGACAGAGAGCGAGAAAAGCGAGATTTCATCTTTGCTTCAAGCTGCATGAATCTGGCTCTCTCCACAGGAGGTCTGTAGGGTTTCAAAGCACTTAGAGAGGAAGAAGAAGGTTTAGAGAGAAAGAAGGACAACCCCACATGTCTCAGCAGAATGCAACCCCACAGCCTCAACAGCGGCATAAACTTTACACACCAGGGACGAATGACAAGATATACTGTAGAAGAGAGGCAGCTGCAGATGTCGGGTTACCTGAGGGTCAGACGTGACCTGCTGTACATATGAACTAACGAGAAATAGAAAATACAGTAAATGTTTATGTGACATGAAAAATTTAAAGACGTTCATGGATACAAAAATGTCTTGTAATTGTCGTGCTGTTGGTGAGTGTGTGGTTTGCATCATCTTCATACATCACTCTTCATATCACACTGTGTGTTAGTGCAGAGCACAGTGAATACGATTATACACACAACAGGCTGCAGATGAGATCTGTGATAAAGGAGATGAGACCGACCCTATGATAGATGATATCTGTTCTGCAGTTTTCCATGCAAATTGGCTAAATGTTTTGATCATTTTATGCAAAGTAAGATTGCATTGCTGCACATAAGATATATAAAAAATTTTTTTGTTGTAATTTAATAAAAACATGAAACTCGTATATCCTAGATTCATCACACATAAAGCTCGTATGTAGCGTTGGGTCGAGTGCTTCTGATTGTGTCATCCTCTTCACAATACAACATCGATTCCCTATGGGGTTCAGGTCAGGCGAGTTGGCTGGCCAATCAAACACAATAATACCACGGTCAGCAAACCAGTTAAGGGTAGGTTTTGGCACTGTGGGCAGGTGCAATGTCCTGCTGATAAAGGAAATTGACCTCACTATAAAGCATCTCAGCGGACGGAAGCTTGAAGTGCTCTAAAATCTCCTGTTAGATGGTTGTGTTGACTTTGGACTTGATAAAACACAGTGGACCAACACCAGCAGAGAACATGGCACCCCAAATTATCACCGGTTGTGGACACTTTACACTAGACTTCAAGCAGCTTGGATTCTGTGACTATCTGCTCTTCTTCCAGATTCTGAGACCCCTGAGATTTACAAATGAATTTCTTCCAAATGACACTTTTATCTTTAATCTGGATTTAGGACTACTGAGCAATGGTTCTCTCCTTTTAATGCAGCACTCTGCAAACAGACAGCCCTTTCAGCGATGACCTTCTGTGGCTTATTCTCCTTGTAGAGACAGTTGATGATTGTGGGTGGGACAACTGTCGAGTCAGTAGTCTTTCCCTATCCCTGTGCATGTACTCAACGAGATCTTATTTTTACAATATTGATCACAGAAACTCTCATGTTTATGATTAGTCAGGATTTTTATATCAAAAACCTTTTACTCCTTGGTTACATATGTCATTTATATAATTACTTTCAATTATTATTTTACCTGTATACAGATGATTTCTCTCATCTTAGAGTAACTCGGAACTATACTCTGAAATGGCTGAAAAAAACATCTCTCTTTATAACAATATATCTCTCTATAAAGTATATTGCTTCTGTGTTTAGGGCATGTGTGTGCAATTGCTTTGCAAATTTCCTACCTCTTCTTTATTCTTCATTCTTTATGAATCTAATCAAGCAGAAATCACAGAGACTCCCAGAGCCTTTGCTTTATATAACATTCATGAATAATTTAGTGCAGTGAGACGTTAAATAAAGTAGGACCTTCAGTAAATAACGTGTTCTCCTTGCCCTTTCGGGGAACAGAAGTCTTAAATCCAAGGCGACAAACAAATCATTAAACAGACTGTAACAATGTTGATAAAAACACATCCTGGGATATTCACTCACACACAAACACATACACTTCCGTTCAAGAAGACTGCAAACAACATCAATCAGAATATTTATATATGTTCATATGATATAAGGCAAAAAGAGGACAGGGTGCAGTCTTACATGACAGTGAGCACGACAAACGGGTGGGTGGAACAGGCTGTGCCTTATCTCAGATGTTTTATTAATTTACAGTTGAATCATAGGCTTGGCTGGGAATTAAATTCCTTCTTCTTAGCCAAGTTTTTGGAAAACTGGCCTCATTTTTATGTATTTCAAAGAGCCAGCTATACTACCAGATTTCAATTGTGAATTTGCGAAATACAGTACTATCGACTGTATAAAAAGAAGAAGTGGACTAACCCTCCATGGTGTCACCCGTAGGTTTTCTGAAGAGCGGTTTTAAACCCCTAATGTGGAAGCTCTGTTTATCGCCATCTTGTCAATAGCTGACTCCACCCAATCCCCGGTTAATTTATAAATGGGCAAATGGTTGGAACGAAAAGAGCCTAGTTACCACCCACAATCTCGCGATCTTAGATTTAGCTTATATAAAATTCTATGGCGGATAACATTAATCTATATGCTGATGGATTTGATTGAACTCCAGCTTCAGTTAGCTGGTTAGCTCAGTTAGCTACAGTGATGCAGAGCAGACAGCTAGCGGCTTGACACCTACAATGTATCTGTAACTCCAATAGGCCACACCACAAATTATGCTTAACTTTATGGCTTAATATAATTTTAACTGATGAGTTACATGCAAATGCACCCCACTTTTTGTACCTTGTATTTTAACATGTGGGTCTATAGGGATTGACTTGTGTTTGCAGCCAGCCCCCTAGTGAAAATTCGAGGAACTGCACATTTTGGTACTTTTGTGTTGGCTTCATTTTTCAGAATCGGTGGCTGTCAATACAAAATGAATACAAACCAACTCATAAGATTAAATTGAAATACAAACCAACTCGTAAATTTGCACTGAAATTAAATAATATTGCATTTATTTCTAAGACGTCTGACTAATTTAGTTGATTTTGCTTCATATACTATAAAAGTAGTAAACTGGTCCAATCATTGGGGCCCTTCCCTAACGGCTGGATTATACTTATTTTATATAATTCGGAATATGCATGCACAAGATGGCTGCGATGTGCATCCTGTGGCCTTTAAATGTCACTTTAAATCTCCTGTAGTGCATCAAGGACGCACGCAAGAATGTGAACAATCACATTCAGGCTACCTCTGCCTCAAAACCTAACCTCAAAGATGTAGAACAATTCTTTTCCTTTCTTTTTTTTTGTTATATTTCCAGAATGTTAAATGTTTCTCGGCAAGCAGAACCACTTGCATGACGATTCCGATTGAGCATCTAAACGCACAGTTTATCAGATCAGCGTCCATGTAAACAGTTATATTGGAATCTGTAATCGGAATGATTTCAGTCAGATTTCAAATATTGTTCATGTAGGCATAGCTGCTGTCACTACTATTTAAATTATGAGCAATATACTGTAGATGCCATTTGCTAGTTTTATCTCTTTGTTTTTTTCATTCCCTAAGATTCTTAGTGAAAGGAACAACGATTTCCTGTCATAAAGAAAATAAAATAATTTGAGATTTAGTCTTATACTCTATTCTACTGTATATATGCATTTTTGCCTTTCATAATGCTTCTGCACTCAAACTTAAGAAATTGAAGCTGTACCTTCACTTCTTCCAGAGTATTTTTAGAAGAGCGTTTGCAGCTTAATGCAGCCATGACAACTGGAAACTGCACTTTCTGACTTCTAACTTTCCACTTCCCACCTCAGAGCAGTCACTGTGTCTTAGTTTTCAACTGCAAAAAATGACACTAGCTACATTTCCATGGAGCCTAGAATTCAACTAATAATCAGAATAACAGCCTAATCAGAATAAAAAAGCATACACACACACACACACACACACACACACACACACACACAGAAACACACACACACACACACTGACGAAATTACTGCTCTTTGACAGAGAGAGAGTTTCTGTCGGCAAACTGGATCTTTAACAAGGAACCTCTCTAATGACACTTGCCTTTGCCTGCTTTTGAGGTTTTTGCGAAAATGTGACGTTGCATTATCGTTAAACAGGTCCATCTCTCGCACTGCTACAGCCATTTGAACATTTTTCGTCACAAGGGCTGTTGTTGCAGTAAAGTTACTAAAAAAACAGTCATTACACTTGGACACATGGATGTTGACTATATGAGTGACACACACACTTAGGCTGAACATGGGAGACGATTACTCACAATCCCACAGCATGAGAGACAGAAGAACCATTGGCTCATTTGTGATAACGTGACGCTCGGCAGACAAAGCGCATGTGTACAACTCGTATTTCACGGTGTAAAATGAGTTAAAATGTATTAAAATTTTTTGCTCGTCTTGCAAAACGCTCGCAGACCAAGTTACTCGCAATCCATGGTTTCACTGTAAAATACAGTGTTCTGTATTTAGCACCCTAATATTAGGTGGTTTGACAAGTTTCCAGGAGGGAAATTTTGCTTCCGTGAGAACAACAGAGTTTACCGATAACACTCTCACCTATGTTGACTTTCATCCTCTGGGTCTCTGGGTAAGAAAGGGTCACTGATTGGCTTGGACTGTATATGTAATAAAGCATCTAACCAATCACATATAAGACTGAGTTCTTGTAACCAATTATAATGCAGAAGGCGGGAGCTCTCAGAAAAGATGGGAAGCCTACTGTAACCTAACATCTAAGTTTGTGAAAAAACTTCTTCTGTTATACTTCTTGCAGATTAAATGCTTCACAGGGGCCGGAACCATACAGAGCCTGAGAAGTGACATGGGGCAGAATAAAATATTAAAAAACAGTATGAACTGTTCATTAATTTTTTCCCCTTATGGCACATTTTGGGCTTTGTAGAACTAATTTGCATGGGCCAAAAAAGTTTTATTCTGATTAAATGCTTTGAGCATGTAAACACCTTTTTTTTGGTTCAGTGTCCATGTAAACAGTTATGTAGGAATCTCTAATTGGAATTATTTCCTTTGATTGAAGGAATATTGTCCATGTAAACACAGGTACTGTCAGTAAGCAAGCAACTTCTGTGGATAAAAAAGGAATTCATGCTCAGAGAAGGCAGAGCTCCTGAGAAATTTTGAGATCCCAAGTGAAAATTGTGAAGTAATGGGCTGCAAAAATCGATTTTGTTCTACTCAGAGTTTGACAAATTCCCAGTTAGCACTTGATTATGAGTGCAGCATATCTGTAACCTATTATTCTAATCTAGTGTGGCTCTACAGTAGGGTTGCCAGATATATGCATGTATATAAAAAACTAGAGGTCATGGCAGTATGCGATATGGACCCTTTCTCCCCAGTATTAAGCATTAATTATCTCCATGAATAATTATGTCAAGCATAGTAACACAAATGTGTGTATGTGAGATATAGCGTGTGCATCCACAATAGGAATTATAGAGGTGACATTTATTTGTCCTTACAGTATAGAGCTTAAGCTTCTATCCAATCACCTTTTCCCTCTTTTACTATTTTATCCCACCCATGTTTATGGATTTTTTTTGTATTTGGACCTTCATCTCAGTGTTACAGTGTTCGCCTACAGGAAGCGTTCATCCCTGAATCGTTCTCTATTTCTTGCCTTTGCTTCTGTTCTGCTGCCTCGCTTCATCTCCCTCATCTTCTGAACCCCTCTCACTCTTTTATCAATTTCACAGGGTCAAAATTCCAGCTCTGATTCTCTGTCTCATACATGCCAGCAGTCTTTTATGAATAATTCAGCACTTTCTGCACTAAAAGTATGATCATGACATTCATGCTTGACGCAAATTGTGCTGTTTTAAAACCGGAGTTGTCGTTTCTCACTTCTTGTTCTCTCTCTTCATCCTCTCTCGCTCTTCTCCTCGCTCTAATGGAGAGAGTCTCAGGATCGGCACAGAGATGGCAGACGTTAACAGCGGTAAAAGCAAAAAGATTTAAAAAGATTTTTAAAAAAAAGACATGTGAAGAAATACCCAGACCTTATAGTTTTGATTTAGGTATTACACCATTATCAGAACTGTTTGTTCGGTGATAGGTTTCTCTGGTTCAATTCCCACCCAGTGTCCGAACCAGAACCACTTGGATGCAGTGCTGGTCCCAAATCCGGATAGACTGGGAGGGCTTCGTTAGGAAGGGCATCTGGTGTAAAACCTGTGCCAAGTTGTGTGTGGATTGGATGGCCTGGTGTGACTACGACTCAATGGGAGCAGCCGAAAGACCAAAAAAAAACAATTTCACTTTCATCGCTTCATCTCCTTTAGGGTCGCGGTGGACCAGGAGTTCCCGGGTGGCCCGTCTGTTCCAGGAACATGGGCATGATGCTGGAATGTCTACAGTACATGTGATAAACTCTTAATTAAACTAAGGAGCAGTGTAAGTCAATGAAATGCCAATATTTTTCATTTTTTGTTGTTGTCTATATATTAGAAGCTCCGTATTTATGGTCTAGATAAATATAATTTAATAGAATTTAGAAAAAAGGACTTATTTACTAAAAAAAGGATTTATAGAATTTAGAATTTAGAAAAAAGGACTTATTTACTAAAAAAAGGATTTATTTACTAAAAAAGGACTTATTTACAAAAACCCAGCAGTTTTCTTTACATAATGCATTAGCATATTTCAATTGGAATCTCTCTACACTTAGTCATAGCTAATTCCCAATGTCTCTTCCCTATTAAACAGCAGTGACGCAGAACTGAAAGGGTGACTGGGTTCAAACACACCTGTGTGTGAGTGAGTGTGAGTTTTTTTTTCCAGCAGTCTGACTATTAGAGTATGTGTGACTGTAACAGGCCATGAATTCTTTTATGAAGTGTGGAGAATAAATATGTGTGTCTGTAGGTTCAAGGTGTGTGCGTGTATGCGTGTGGGAGTGGGAGAGAGAGAGAGAGAGAGAGAGAGAGAGAGAGAGAGAGATGATGTACAGTAGAATACCTGAGGATCTGCCCCCTCACAATACAATACACAAGGTTCAGCTATCTCCCTCTCTCTTAAATTCTATATTTTTCTAGCTCAGTGAGTCAGAGGTGATGTCATTACATCACTATCAAGACAGTGAATACTCCTTCATGATAGAGGATGGAGTGACGGGAAGCTGGGACACACAGTCCGTCACTGCTGAAGGACGTCGCAAACGGCTTGTCTGTGTAGTAAACCAGCTTCCCCTAGGCCTTTATGATTTAATTCTCACTTCGCATACACACACCCTGTCAAAATGCTTTGCATCCTGAATATATTTTATGTATAAAACACAGACACACAAACACACACAAAAAAAAACCTGACAGTAAAGAAATGACTTCATTGGTGTCATGAGAGAACTGTGGGCTATACCACATGTGACAGCAAAGAGGGAGAGGAGAAAGAAAGGGAGAGGACTGGGGAAAGTAAAGATGGCATTGTCATTTCTTAACCAGAAGAAGGTAAATAGCATTGGGGAATGTGTGACGGAGGACAGATTGTTGAAGACGGAGGACAGAAACAGTATGGCTCTGTCAGTTATCATGCTATAGTGATGTTTAGTGAGTCTTAGTTATGCTTTAGTCATATACACTCTGCCCTAAGGACATCCACACACATTCACATACAGTACTGAACACATTTGATTATTTATAAATGTAGGACTCATATAGAGACCATATGTAGTTGCTGTAATTTATATCTACACCATTTGTACTGTAAAACTTACTTACAATAACGGAATACTGTGTTTTTTTTTAACAGAATAACAGAGTAAAAACTTTCCTGAATCACCAGATATTAGCATAGCACTATATTAGCATTAGCAATTAACTTATATCTTAACAAATATTTTTTTCAAATATGCATCTTTACTAACCATAAAATAGTTTAAAAATTATTTGAAACATAAAATACTAACAAATAAATCTGTGTTTACTTATGCAACCATTTCACTGTAGCACCTTCCTGAGTAGCTAGCTAACTACCATTGCTAGCTAAGTACAGTGGTGCCTCTCCATACGAACGCCCCACCTCACGGATTTTCACCTTAAGAAATGAAAAAATTTTTTTGCAGGAAATTCAAATCGGCATATGAAACATTTTTGGCATATGAGCAAACAAACTTGTTCTTTGTCAGTGCAAAGCCAAAGTGAGTTTAGATACAATATTTTTTGTTGTTGTTTTTTTGCATTTCGTGCAAGGATGGTAGCAAGAAAAAAACAGAGCCATTTTCAGTTTTGTTTTTAAAGCAGCCATTTACAAGCTTTTTCTAAATGTTTTGATTGTTTTTATATGCAAAAATATAATTATAGTGTTAAAAATTGGTAATATTGATTTACCTGTATACTGCATTTACATTATTTCCTATGGGAAAATGCGTTTCGCAATATGAAATTTTGCCTTAAAAACTCTTCTGCAAGTTATCTGTTGACTGCAGAGGGTTCCGAGCCATCTTAGCCAGAAGCGTAATTCCCTGACGTATAACCTTCTTTAAAACATTTGCACGATTTAAATGTTTTAGTGCAGCTAAGAGTCTCATCACTATACTGTGCATGAAGGCTTCTGAAAATGTCAATTGGTTTCATGCCTTCATTCACAAGAATTTCATCATAGGTTTGACTTGGACACCCCTTGTATATTTACAGTAAGTAGCGCTACTGTCATCTATATGGATTATTGTTTTAAACTAGTGTGCCGTAGATAATCAAAAACTAATAGGCGTTCTAATTAGCTTTATATCTGGCTTAAATCCATTTCATTTATTCTGGTTTTCAATGAAATGATGCTGCTTTGCCAAATTGTTGGTGAAAAAATGATGAAGGAGGAAGGTCATTTGCTGCTTCTGAGCTTTTGGTGGTTAAAGTGGTATTATACAGTAGTCGCTTATACAAGGTCATTTGATCTGCCAGTACTGTACTTATTTCCCCAGAAGATCATGTATTAAACTGTTTTTTCCATAAATTGTACTGTATGTATTACACATTATGTCCCGTCCTCTGCATTAATTTCTGATGAAAGCACCACCATTTGCTGGGCTTAGAAACAAATCCCTTGGTAATCAGAAGGTGACATTGACAGCAGCTTTAGAGGAAACTACATAAGCAGAGAGTGTTTGCAGTTCTGTATATGTACAGCGTTCCTGCATTTTACAATTTTGTGTAAGAACAGTTTGAGTTCTGCATGGTGCATGGTGTAATTGAAGAATATTGTAAGAATAAATGGAGCACAACCTACTAAACCTTGTCCTATTACACCCAGCACTTCTACACTGCCCTCTCTGATTGCTGCCATTCAGTTAGAAGCCAAAGCTCAGCGCGCTGGGGCTCAGACTGGCTGTGCTATTTTCAAGAGGGCATTAAAAATTGAATCAATTGAATAAATCTTGCAAGCATAAAGCACAGATTCTAACTCGCATTATGTCCGTGGGGGGTTGTAATTTCCCTTGAGCGCCTTGCACCGGACACCTGCCTCTTAGATAGGTTAATGATTAATCAAATACATTATTGATCAAGGCTGCATAAGAGCTTGTGAATCATGTTTGACCCAGGTGCAAATCTTGATTTTTTTTCTGTATCTAAAAATACCACCTATCTGGTAAAAGCTATCCATAAAAAAAAAAATTAAAAAACCTAAATCCAAACCCGAAGTGAAAACAGCTGCAACCGTGATGCACTGTGATTTGGCATACATCATCAAATCTGTTCAATAATTATCCCTGTTATGCAGATTGATCCACATACAGCATGACCATAAACCATCTGACTTTGATTCGGGAGGGAAAGATGTGGTTTCTACGCTGCTTTGGGAGGAGGGGGGTTAATCGGGTAAACTCCATGGAAACAGTGGTCTCTTACTGCCCTGGCTGCTCCAAAACAAAGACAAGATAAAGCCTTGACCTTGATGCATGTCATTCACACATGCTTAGCTGGCTTCATGCTTTTAACTGAAAAATTAGACAATTAGTAAGAAGATTCAGGACGTATGCTCACACATTAGCAAGGACGCTTTTTCTGTCCTTGAATGTCTGGATGTGGAAATGATTAACAAAATGATGCTAATAAGACGCAATGTTGTTTTTTTTCCCCTCTAAATGATGCTTTTAAATGTGGGTTAAGGAGCTTAGTGATGAGGATGGCTGCAGAAGCGTTGAAACATCATAATTAATGTTGCCCAAATATATACTGGAAATTGAATTCATGCATACAAAGATCCTCGTCTGGTTTGTTAAGCATCAGGAGTAGTCCGGACATGGCCTTTTATACTGTCTAATCCTAGGACCAATCACTCAAGGATGGACAGTAGGGAAAACTGGTTTGGGCTCTGCACAAAAAAATACTGCTCATGTAGAACATACCAGTTATATGATAAAATAGCCTCACTAGAATGTCCAATCAAAAACGCATACCCGTATTTTGTTCATAGTCTGTGGGAAGGCTACACTAATTTTACAACCTGAGTCACAAATGCCACGCGACACGTCACTTGAAACTGTTAGAACTGTGAGCAAGGAATATCTTTCAATGTCATTCAATGTCGCCACCATCTTAGAAGCCAGGAGACAAAGGAATGGAGAAAAAAGAGACTGAAATGTCACATGGGAAAGTGTCGCCCCTTTAGTAAATGCGGCTAGTTTTGAACATCATGACTTACCCGGGCTAAACCCAGACTATCATGATTTTTAATGACCAAACCTACCACAGTGCCATCCTTGCTTTCAAATGGCTCACAAGACAGAGGACCATCAATTCACCTACATAAAGCTGGCGTGAAGCAAAAGTAACAGCTACCAGAAATAAATGTGAGTTTTATGTCCCACTTTCTTTTCCCCTTTAGTGAACAGCCATTTCTGCAGGAGGAATTTTATTCAAGACTGCTTCTTTAGCTAAAAAGTAGAAAAGCTTTCAGGTGGCTCATGTATCACTATAGCGAGGAGTCAGAGTTAAGGATGCTACACATCCTTACAGTTGACAGCAGTGAATGTTAAACAGTAAGCTTTGTTTACCTATATAAAGCATAAAAGCATATCATTCTGTCACCGAAGTTAAATTTAAAAGATGTGCCGTTTTCATGGATGTATGCTAAAACTCTTGGGAATTTAAAGGGTTAATTGTTTACCTGCTGCACTTCCACTGACTTAATTTTAATTAGCATCCTGGCCAAATGATAAAGAGCTTCACTGCTGTCCATGTAACTGATTTCTCTGTTACGAAGCAGCTTTACATGTTTCCTTCACTCTTTGATTCTCCCACTCACTTCAATTTTTTGTGAGTTGATAAGGACTACATTTGACACCTATGCATATCAAATGAAATTATGTAGATTAATTTTGTATGCCTAAACGTACAATTTAAAAATTGGTTGTTAATGTAACAACCGCAGCAGCAACCTCATTTCCCCTTTCGTCTGTTCCAACTCAGATTTCAGCATTACTAGTATACTAATCACCGGAATGTGTTTCTCACTGGATCATGCCTTAAGTTAGATGTTTTTTATTCTTGAATGATCCATAGGTCAATGTGTGGCTTAAAAAAACAAAACACATTCCTTTAAAACAGGTCAGGTTCAGGACCAGACAGGCTGGCCTTTGGTCCCCACAGGCATAAATGTGTCCTGTCACCAACCTACTGGTATATAATTGATAATCAATGATAATGATATGATGTGTTAAGGTTATCTATCTATCATCTATCTATCTATCTATCTATCTACAGTATCTATCTATCTCTCTGTCTATCTATCTATCTATCTATCTATCTATCTATCTATCTATCTATCTATCTATCTGTCTGCCTGTCTGTCTCTGTCTGTCT
>JAOTRS010000022.1:4935725-4952338 GCA_028565755.1 Dinotopterus cunningtoni
TATTTGGCGTGTTTGACACACACGTGCTTCACAACCGGTCACGAGGAATCGTTTCCCATAGCGCTGTCGCGCAGCATCTCGTTCCCGCTTTTTCAGGGAACAGGGTTACAGCAAAGTAACCCGAGACGTTTCTCATGCATGCACTCTATGATTCAAATTCAAACAAGGCCCCTGATGCTATTTGCTCCTCGTGAGTTCCCCCAACAACCACAACCCTCCCCACCAACCCCCCACCCTTATCCATGCATCCGTGCTTTGAAACAGTTCATAAACCTAGAAGAACAAAAGCAGGCAATGTGTGGGTCTACTAATATCTTAACTCAGGATTTAGTTCATTTTGTATGCAGAGAGCCTGTAGTGAATACATGTAGTGAAGTTATTTATAAAAGTATTTTTCCACTTTTTTTAAGGTTCTTATGAAATCTTTGGGGGTTTTTTTTCTTTTAATATTATGGTTTAAAATGCTTGGCATTTAGTCAGTGTTCCTGGCCAAGAGATAAGGGAGAGTGGTAAAGTGGCAGAAAGGTTGTAGAGTAGGAAATGAGTGCTGCTCTAATCGTGAAAAAGAGAGAGAGAGAGAGAGAGAACAAAATCGAGAGAGAGAGAGTAGTTTGTAGTCATTGCATGTAAGCAGGGTTTTCAGATTGGATTAACAATCAACCGATTAACTATCATACCAGGACCAAATAACCATCAAAAACAACAGAAACCGATAATAATGAAGAGAAAAGCAGTCCAAAAACTACAAGGCTATGCAAGGTTATTGACTGAATATAGCCCAACTGGAAGGGAAAGCACTATTTGGCAACACTAGCCTGGAGTCTGTTCACACACATTTGCCCCAAAACCCAAAAGAATTAACCAACTGCCAAACTGGTATCAGTCGAAGCATCTTATAAAAATACCCAGATATACTCTAACCTCCACCTTTTTTCCACTTGGTCTAAAAAGTTGTATTAATAATACTAAAGCTATTTTTCACACGATGGGATTTTGTTGCACAGTTTATTGGATTTCATACAAAGAAAGTTTTCCTGGCCTAAGTCTAAGTGCAACCATTCGCCATTCACCTTTTCAGTTCTGTTGTGTGAATTCTTGCAAATTCGCAATCCTTAGACCTTACTGATGTCACAGCAGCATGAACCACAGTCCAGATCTGAAGCATGTGGTCCGAACCGAATATGTGAAAAATACAGCAGGGGAACAGATTATCAGGTGAGAAAAAATACTGGATCATTTTATAATTCAATGATTCCAGTTTTTATAAACATGAACTAATTCAACTTCTGTAGCAGATCTGCTCATGTGGCTTATCTAATCACATGCATTTATGTAAATTATTTGGCTGAAGGCAGCTCGTCAGACACGAGACTAGCTACAGGGCAAGAAGCACTGATTCAGAAAGGGTCTTCAAACAGAAAAAAATAGCTGATGATGTATCAACGGGTGTGATAACACCCTCAGACAAGAAAGCGATCTTCCCTCTTCTGCATACATTAGCTCATAGATAATAGTGATTGGCGCAGTGTTGCTGTGATCGACACGAGAATGAGCTAACTTGCTTGAGCTAACTCTGGAGCTTCTTGGTTTTTATTTACCCTCTCTTGTCTGATTAGCAAGCCAATAGTTTAAGAACAAAAAACATCAATGACCGAACATTTAAAGACGAGTTTAATAGATATAGATGAAATGGAAACATCAAATAGTAGTGCAAAACAAAACATAAACACTTTGAATAGTTTTACTTTGCCTTGTTAGTACTGGATTGGACCCCATTTTGCCTTTAGAACTGCCTAAATTCTTCATGGCATGGGTCCTACAAGGATGCTGGAAACATTCCTTAAGGATTTTAGTCCATATTGACATGATTGCATCACGCATTTGCTGCCAATTTGTTAGCTGCACATCCATGATGTAAACATCCCAAAGGTGCTCTACTGGATCGGAATCTGTGACCGGTGCTCTACTGGATTGGAATCACTGGTCACAGTGGAGGCTATTGTTGAGTACAGTGACCTCATTGCCATATTCAAGAAACCAGTTTGAGATGATCGTAGCTTTGTGAAATGGTGTGTTATCCTGTGGTCAAAAAGAGATGGACATGATCAGTGACAATACTCAGGTATGCTGTAGCATTTAAACTGTGCTCAATTAGTACTAAAGAGCTCAAAGTGTGCCAAGAAAATACACCCCACACCATAACACCACCACCATCAACCTGAGCTGTTGATACACAGAAGGATGGATCCAAACTTTCACTGTGTTTATAACAATTCTGACCCTACCATTTGAATGTCACAGCAGTAATTGAGACTCCTCAGACTAGGCAAGGTTTTTCCAATCTTCTGTTGTCCAATTTTGGTGAGCCTATCTGAATTGTAGCCTCAATTTCCAGGTCTGGTCATTTGCTGCTGTAGCCCATCTGCTTCAAGGTTCAACGTGTTATGCATTCAGAAGTGCAATATTAAAAATCACCTTTCTTGCCAAACCTGATGCTCAGTTAGAACTTCAGCAGATTGTCTTGACCATGTCTATGTACATGCCTAAGAGCATTAAGGTGTCACCAAGTGATTTACAGTTGAACAGGTATACGCAGTGAAGGCAATGGTGAGTGTACTGTATGTTACTTGCACTTCCCCATATTTTTGTTGATCTATAGCTTATTTCTACTAAAACACAAAGTATATATGCAACAGCAAGTGTATGTTTGTGTCTGCGTCTCAATTATAACCACTTGGCAAATAATGATGCCTCATTCATTTAACGCAGATGGAAAGAAGAAGCCCTGTCCCCTGTTGATGCTGGCCACAGCTGGGTTTTTGGTTATTCTAAAATGGTTTGTTGATTTCCTTCAGATCCCATCTTGACTGAGGCGCTCTCACGGAAATGAGCTTTGGCAGCTTTCACTTATAACATCATCTGCGCACAGTGGTAGGAAGAAAGTTGACTATTGTTCTCTGGTGTTTTTTTTTTTTTAAGGCTGAAAAGCCAATTTAAAAAAAAAAAAAAACTCAGCCAGAGTGCTGTTGATCTCGACACAATTTAAGTCCTGCTGGAGAAAAGTCAACCACAGAGGAATAGACTGCATTTGTAGCACTCAGCTTTCCCCACACACAGTGTGTGTGTGACTGTTAGAGCATCATTTTCAAACCGGTCACGTCGCCCTATAACACACAGTCACTCATGTCTCTGACCCGTAGAGAGCGAGCGGAGTATTTTTGCTCTGCTGGGGTCTTTCAAACACAACAGTTTCATCTTTGTGACTGTCATATTTCTCTGCTTTCTTTGTCTGCTGTCAGAGTTTGTCTTTAGGTCATGTTGCACATTCTCATAACTGAGATAATTTTATTTTCAACACCTAGGCTTGTCATGCACGCTTCTTATCTGGGAAGAATGCCAACTTTTTTTTAGAGCAGGATTAACCTTTATGTCTTGGGTGGATGGAATAAACTTAAAAAGCTGTTATGCTGATGCTCACTGATGCACTAATTTAAGCATCAGTGAGCATTTGGCCATTTTGTTTTGTTTCCATCCATGCGGAAATAGGATTATTGTAATATTGACTGACAAGACAACCGTGTGGCAAAATTCTAAATCCAAAGTAAATTCTTATTTAGGACAAATGAGGCATTAGAAAGTATCTACAGTTTCATGCTGTAGGCTTATAATTGTGAAATGCATGTAAACAGGCATTAAGTCAGGATATGTAGAAAGAACATTTCTCTGCTGTTTAATAAAAGACTTGTTCTATTTCAGAAATCTGACCTCTGCACCGGTTTCCCCGGTTCCCCCCAGTTTCCGAGCCGCCCTCTCTCTACTCCTAATGACAGTCATTACTGAATGTCAGCCTGTTCTCATCAAGCTAGCTGTCCCACGCATGTCCAATTTATTCTTATTCCGTCTGATTCACTCTCTCCCACAACGCACACACCAAGCAGAACAAAAGTCATGCCAGTCTGTCTGCCAAGCACATCAATTCTAGCCAGGCTCGGGCACATAGTGTCACATCATGTGCCGGCTCGAAGCTATGTTCACACTCTCACACTCCTCCAGGCACCTGAATGACTCAGAACAGCAGCTGGATCTCATAAATCCAAATTGACTCCCATCCTTCTTTCTCCCCGTCTCCATATTTGGGAAAGCTCCTCAAGCGTATCACACTTCATCTTTCTTTTTTCCAAGTTATGGCTTGAAGAGGTCATTTAAGGTCTAATTCAGAACCCAGTCTTTATAACAAACCCCGTGATGTAGCACATCTCTGTGCAAAAAGTAATTGGGGTTATGTGAGCTCCTTCTTTTCCTCTGAGGATTAAATGTTCACCGGTTTTCTAAGGCCAGTTAATATTAATGTAGATATTAAACTACAAGATAATGACAGGCTGCAAGGATGATGGAGGCTCGTCACCATGGTAGGTCCCTGGGCCCCTCATTATAATTTTTTGTTCTATCAGGTTTCATATGCAGGACTAAGTGTTCTCAGATTCTTTACAGTCATTGTTTGACTTGCTTCCTGGGAATGGAAGTACAATGTATCATTGCACATTCTGTGCTAAATAGGCCACCACCGATGCACCTCTCTCTGCACAGCTCTTTTGATGTTCGGTCTCTGCTCACCAGCTTGCTCATCACTCTGAGTGAATCTCTCCTGCAAATAGAAAATGTAACCTGTAAATATCTTGTGTTTTATTAATAAAATAGATCAGATAGGGTAAGAATACAATAGTAACACCATGGTATTAGTGAATACTATGGTAATTCTATGGGGTCTTCTACAATACTTTGTTGAACATCATGGTACATACTGTGCCATATTATATATTTTAGAATGGTATTGGTATGGTATTGTACAGGCAGTATTATATAAGATACTAAACTTTGGTGGGCGGCATAGTGGCTTAGTGGTTAGCACTGTCCGCTTGCACCTCCAGGGTCTGGGTTCGATTCCCACCTTGTGACTGTGTGCATGGAGTTTGCATGTTCTCCCCATGCTTGTTCTCCAGTTTCCTCCCACACTCCAAAGACATGCAAATTAGGCTAACTGGCATTCCCAAATTACCTGTACTGTGTGAATAAACATGTATACCCACAGGAAACCCACCTAGCACGGAAGAACATGCAAACTCCACGCACACATAATCAAACCCGAACCCTGAAGACGACAATGCTAACCACTAAACCACTGTGCCACCTTACATAGAAAACAAGAATAATAAATAAATATAAGATACTGTCAAAAATACCATAGTACAGACTACCATGGTACCTACAATACACCATGGTAAAATTTCTTATGCAACAAAATACAATAAAATATAAATATCAGCACATAAAGTGACTGTAGAGCATACATTTCTTGTAGAGTAAAAATATTCATCATCACAACCCATTCAGGTACACAATCGCACGTTAACAGGAAAAACCTTGACACCAGGTTAACCAACAAAATTGTTCAATATGAGGAACAAAAAACTGATGCTGTTTCAACTTATTTACTTCATGCAATGTTAAATTTGTATTTTTTTCTGTAGATGATTAAAAAAAACTATCTAAATGGTTTGTGCTTTATGTGTAATAAAGACTGCTAAGAAAGGAGCTACCTCTTTTATTTGTACTTCGCACTGATATGCAATTGTTCCTTCTGCTGCTTGAGCTCCTGTTGCAACAATTATGACTTTATTTAGCAAACCATAGTAAGTTCATTTTTGTGTGCTTTTCAGGACAAAGATACCTTATCATATGTATTTAATCCATTTTACTATATTACCAATTTCCAACACTAAAATCATATTTTTGCATTTAAAAACAATCAAAACAATTTGAAAAGACATGTAAATTAAGTTAAATGTGAAATAAATAGATGTTAAACCTCACTTAACCTTAATTTGTGATTGGCACTGCTTTAAAAACAAAACTGAAAACGTTCTGTTCGTCTCGGTACAGTCGCTTGTATGTTGTTGCAAATTTTTTTGCAGTTCTTAAGGAGAAAATCCATGAGTTGGGTTACCACTGTACTTTAAAGACAGAAGAAATTAACCTTACTTTAAAGAATTATTTCAGAGCTATGCTACTTAGTCAATATGCGCTGCATGACATTTTGCACCAATGGAGAGCTAGCCATGCTGACTGTTAGAGTAAAATTCTAGTTTATTCTAGATCGAAACTGAAATAAAATCAATAGATCAATTTGATCAGTCACTATGATTGGCCAATTGGTGACTGTGGGTGAAACTACCATGGGTACATGGGTACACACTACCAGAAAGAGGAGATAGCAGCTGCTTGCCAAAACCCACATCCAAAATGAGTCATGGAAGAACTTTCAACCAGAAAAAACGATAATGTCATGTCATCATTAACAACTTATCTGTTTCCATAGTAATTGCTTCTAAGTCATTTTGAAGTACCTCTGAACCATCCATGTTGTATTTAAATTTTTCATTATTGTTAGCTGATGTGAGCCAAGTTTCTTAACACGCTTACAGATTCATGACTCACCTCACCGCTTTGTTCATGTCTATCTTGGGCTACAAAGCTAACTAGCTTCTAACACAAGGCTGAACCACAAATGTCATTCTCAACGTGATCAACTACTTGGTGTTTGAAGCAAGGAACTGTACATACAGCACTAGCTTAACTACAATAAACTTTAGCTAGTTAAGTCTTTATTTGTCACACATATATTACTGCATAGTGAAATTCTTTATTCTTCTCACAGACCAACTTTGTTACTAAGACAGGGTTAAGGGATTTGCCCACGGGCCCAACAGTGGCAACCTGGCAAAGCTGGGACTCGAACTGCAGACTTACTGATCAGTAACTCGGAGCCTTAACACATTGAGCCACCATTGCCCCGCCCCTTTTATGGCAAGGTGAGAGACCTGGGAGCTTAACTCTCGAACCACTCATATATATTATTTTTTAGCCTGTTTTTTAAACCTACTTCATGGAAATAGAAGCATGTTAAAATTAAATCTATGGCAATGCAAGCTAGCTAGTCACCTAAACTGGAGACACTTTAGTTAGCATCGAAGTTTAAACCGAACTAGCAATAGGTAACTTGATTTTTATTATCCTGTGTTTAAGTCGCAGTACTAAGTGCTAACAGTTCTATATTTCCTAAACTGACTGATGTTAAGTACTCCAGTAAGTCATGTTATGCGATCAATTCTTCTGCCTCGTTCACGTCAATTATTTATAGCAAAATCCTTTACCTTTTAAACATTTTTGACAGAGACATTTTCCACCTAAACAACAAACACACATACTCGCTTTGGTCTGAAAAGCCTCAAAACTCTTTTGAAAGTGTGCTGATGTCTAAGGCTGCCATGGTTATATCTACGCCCTGTACAGTGCAAGGTAGAAAACCTTTATAAAATATTAAACAGACAAGCAACTTGCAGAACTTTTCTTTTTTTTTTCTGGCATGCACAAAGGAAGTATGCATTTGTCTGTTTCCTGTCTTCCCTCTGTGTTTGTGGATTGGAAATAACATCCAGCTTGGTTTGGACTGATGTACATCTCTGTGTGTGCATGTGTGGGTGGGTTAAGCATGACAGGCTGTTGCAATGGATCGGAAATGTGAAAAATACTGTAGCCCGAGGGTTGAGTACAAACACCTATGCTGTCCATCTGAACCAACACACATCCCACTGTGGACAGGAAACCACTGAGGGCACCATTATGTAATAAAAGAGCTGGTGATTTGCACCACTCGATGTTTCATCGGCTCTCCCCTCGCATACGACACATCCTGAGTGATTTACAGTTTGCCATTTGGTATAAATGAGGTCATCATTAATAGGCAATGAGGAAGGCAAAACCCTGTCATAAAACAGGTTTTAAATCAGAATGTGGATCAAGTTTTGTGAAATAAATAATATATTTAAAATAAGTACGTTTTCTGCATTCTGATTTACAAACCCTGGCACTCAAAAGTCTTTGGACATCCTACATGTTAATAATTGTAATTGTACTTGAAAGTACTAGAAACCCCTATATATAGAAACTTAAAGGTTTAATATATATAATGGCTAAAAGAATATAGAAATATATAACTTATAAGTTTATAAGTTATTCATTAGTAGTTTAGACATAATTAGAAATTGCCTAAATATTAATCTTATCTCACTCTAACACACTTTTGTTTATGCACACAGTAATCTTTCTTTACAATTGATGAGTCTTATATATAAAGAATTTACTAGTTCATTGTTCAAGCGTTCCTGAGTCATAGGTTCAATGGGAAAAGGTCCAGGCCACTCGCCCGCTACATTAGGGTAAGGGATGCAGAAAATAGATGCATGGATGTAAAATTCCAGCCATTTAAAAACTTTGCACTAAATAATGTTAAACAAGGAACAAAACTCTTCCCTCTCCTTCAAGTTCATGAACAGAGTGTATGCAGTGAAGCAGTGATGTTTTGCATTGAAACACAATTCAACAACTTGATACACTGATTTACTGATCAGCCATAACATTAAAACAATTTACATTAAACCTGCTGTTTATTTGCTGTGAGGGCATGCATTTTTATTCTAAAAAGCCAATAATCAAAGTCATTGTCACTGCCACTGTCATTGGCTTTAGGGTTACAAGCCCTAAATTTTAAGGGTTAAGTTGTCCGTTAATGAGTGCAAGTTTCATGCTGTGTTTCATTCCACAACGTACTGTACACTGTACTTCCTGCTCCCTGATTAGAGAGAAATTAATTTGACAGATTTTCTCCATACAGAATACCCTACTATGTCATCAATACTGACATCTCTTCCTCCATATGTTACCCTGGTAACGTAAACACCTTGGATACCTGTTGCTTCTACTTATTTAAAATTTTACACTAAGAAAATAGTGAATACTGTATTTAATGAAACAAAAATGCTACATTACAAAACGTGTACTAATGAAATGTATGTAAATTGTGAATAAATTTGATTTTATTAATTTACAAGATGGATCCTGTCAATCCTATGGAGATTTCTTACAAAGTGTTATTATGTAAGTTTCATTTTAAGGCGGGACGATGGTGTAGTGGTGAGCTCTGTGGCCTCAAACTTCCAGCGTCAAGACTGATTCCCATCTCTGGTCTGTTTGAAGTTTATATGCCCCCCCGTATTTTGTGGGTTTCCTCCGGGTACTCTGGTTTCCTCCCACTATCCAAAGACATGCAGATTAGGCTAATTGGTGTTCCCAAATTGGCCGTAATTTTTGAACGAGTGTGTGAATGTATGTGTGTGTCCTGCAATGGATTGGCACCCCGTCCTGGGTGTACCCTGCCTCGTGCCCAAACTCTCCTGGGATAGGCTCGATGAATGAATGAATGAATGAAAGATTAATGTTATATTGTCCTTGATTATAATGAATGGTGCATGAAATTAATGCACCATTTATTATTTGTTTTTCTTTTTTTTCTTTGTCCATTTTTGTCAAAGTGATGACCTATTGTTCACTTGTTCCCTACAATTTTTACAGTTCCTTTGAAAACGAGCAGGTTTCCTCCCTACATTTTGGAATCTTACTTAACATGGCTAAATACCTTGTGCAGTCCACTTGTACAGGAAACTATTATCTGTTCACAATGGGACTGTAAGGCAGAGCAGGAAGCAAAATCAAATGTACAGTACAGTATGTGAGACCAAGGGCACTGAGAAATGGGCAGTGGAATCTGTTCACCATCTGGAAGAGTTCTGGGGACTTTTGCTTGAGTACTACATAAAGGCCCGCCACTGACAAAGCACACATTTGGGTTATGCATGAGAACACCTGCCTTGCTTATGATGTAGCCCTGAAAGGCTTTTTCGGGGGGACCTCTTCAGCCTTTACAAAGAGGTGTCTATCCGAGAACGTTTTAAAAGCACACATCCGGCATGCTTAATGTGCTTTTCTAGAGAAGAAAAGTAGTCACAAAGGGCTGGAAGCCTGTGGGGCATTAAGAAATCCATATGGCATGACAAAGATTTTAAGTGGCCAGAGGCAGCACCAAAGGAAGTCTTCCATTTCTCCAGCAGTAGAATGGAGATTAGACCGCGAAACACTTCTGAGAACACAACACGTGGTGAAAATGGAAGTTGACTTCAACTGTTCTAAGTTGAATTTGACTTAAAGGAAAGGGTAATAGTATTTAACAGTGATCTGATTTAGACCATGGTCATCTATGTACGACTGAATTATGAAAGAAGGAGTGAAATTAGCAGATACTTTTGAGGTTAAGTATCATATGTAGCCTTGATTTAGGCTTCAGGGATGTATTCTTCCATGGCACTGTTTTTTTATTCTATTTACATGTAAATCTATACACAGCTTTTGTCTTTACTGACAACTTCTTGATACACATGTAGATTAAAGAGATCTTGGGTAACTGATCAGTTTGGATCTTAAACAGTAGGAATTAGATTATTTTTCTTTAAAGAACACTAGTTTCCAGAAGATCAGACCACTGGGATGTGTAACAGTCTCCATTCCTATGGGTAGACCATAATTTTTGCAGCTCCAGCTGGAGTTGTTGAGTCAGGTCTTCATCTATGACGCTCCCTGTTGCTCCTATGGTGAGTGCTGAAATGACAGACTTGGTGTCTGAATTTTGTAATATCATGTTGACTCACTGCATTTTCTCAAACTGCTTACCACCTCAGGGAGCCTCACAAACTGTAGGCCAATAGGGAACCATGCAATGACATGGAGCGCCACTCATTTGTAATAGCAGCCTCCTCACTTGGCATTGCTGACGTTTAGATGGAGTAAGCCAAGCGTGAACTAGATGCATGGGGCCATGTGACTGATTCTCTTCTTCAAGGAAGGAGGAGTGTTGGATGCTGGGGATTTTCCTTTTCTCCATCAACAGTTTATCAAGACAAATAACACGACTCTAGTGATGGATGGGTATCTCTGCACAATAACTTATGGATGACATCTTTCCGAAGTCCCTGACAGAAAGCAGCTCAGAGGGATTGTTTCGTTCCCTCCTCAGCCTGATGTTAGTGGTTGGAACTCAAGGGCATGAAGCAATTCTTTGACCTTGCTTCAGGGTTAGGATTTTTTACCCTTGAGAGAATGATCAAATACTGTATATTACAAAGGAGATGCAAAAATAATCATAAGATAGAGTGGTTCTCCCACTACGTCTTTTTAAAAGGAAAATGGCTTGATGTAACATTTTATAACCCACCACTTTGGCAAAGTCTGAAGTCAGGAATCAGACAGGCTTGGATGCAAATGCAGGGTTGAGTTTATTAATAAAAAAAAGGGCAAAAAGCCAAAAGTGCACAACGTTGTACTAGTCAGATAGACAGGCAACCCACAGAGAAGCAGATTGGCGGGACAGAAACAAAAGTATCTAGGCAAAACCCGGACATAAAAACACAAAAGAACAAGCTTTAGTAACATTACTGTCTGAATGCAGATGAGGGGCTTCGCAAAGAACTTGAAATGGTCTGGGTTATTTATAGAGAGCGTGCTGATTGAATAGCTAATGAATAGGCACCTAAAACCATAGACTTTTTCTATGGTGCAATTAAATAAACTTTACATTTACAACTTTACAACAAACTCAATAAACTTTTTTTTTGTAATAAACTTTGTTTAATAAATAACAAATAACAAATAACCCAAATATACACTAATCAGCCATAACATTATGACCCTTGCCATATTAGGCAAGGGTCATAATGTTATGGCTGATCAGTGTATATTTGCACACACACCCTTTTGCCACCATAATAGTGATACACTGTGTGTTCTGACAACTTTCTATCACAACCAGCATTAACCTTTTCCTCAGTTTAATTTATACTAGGCCTTCTATAAGATCAGACTACACGGGCCAACCTTCACTACCCATGTGCATCAGTACGGAACGGTTTTCCTTAGAGAACGGTTAGACAACTGGATAAGAGCACCTCCAAAACTGCAGCTCTTGTGGGATGTTCCTGCTCGGCAGTCGTCAGAACATACCAAATGTAATCCAAGGAAGGACACTTCCTTGGCAACAGGGTCATGGGTGGCCAAGACCCCATGATGCACATGCGGAGCGAAGGGTGGCCCGTGTAGTCCGATCCAATAGAAGCGCTACTGTAGCTCAAATTAATGAAACGGTTAATGCTGGTTGTGAGAGAAAACATGTCAGAACACACTGTGCATCACTGTTATGGTGGAAAAAGGAGGAACCTACTCAATATTAGGCAGGTGGTCATAATGTTATGGCTGATCAGTGTATTTAATCCCCTTGGGCTACTCTTTTGTCTTGCCTTCAGCCTGTACCTGGTGCAGGACTATGCTATATGTATAGGACGAAAAGCCTTCTGTACAAAATAACCCACTCAACAATGAAACAATATAATTTTATAATGGCAACATGAAATTTCTTAGATATTAATTTTATTCAGTGTTCTGTATATTATACAATATTATTTCTTTTAGGCTTTCAGGTGATCCACTCTGACCTTGGTAATGATACAGTACATTAAATGCTCATCACGTAATCTATAATCTTTTATTTAAATTAGCATCTAAGATGGTTGGACACACATATGAAATCTGGCGCAGGTGCCGTAAGACAGGTTATGCGCTTAATGTAGGCAAATCCATTATCATAATTTAAGTTCGGACCAGCAGAGGTCAAAACTTGAAATGTGACTGAGAATATAAAGCCAGAATATAAATCATAGCACTGTTACATAGGATACAATGGGATGAATAGAGGCATTTTAGGACTCTGTAGCATCAGATACCTGTGCATGGTGGACAGGTCTCAAACCTCACATGGTCTTTAGCTTATCTACCCTGAGGTTTGATGTGTGCTGAGAAAGTTCATGGATGAATAGAATGGTTATTTGAGTTATCGTAGCCGTACTTTCTAGCCATTCCCCTGTGACCTTAATGTTTTTGCTTGCAGACTTACTGGATTTTTTTTTTTTTTTTGCACTATTGTGTGACTCTAGTGACTATCCAGCATATTTTAAATACTTAAATTAGTCATAGACAACCATGCCACAGTGTCACCAAGCTCAACATTACGTGAAACTCATAACCTGCTTCTGCATGTTGTTTTGGTTGGCATATGATTGGCTGTTAGGATAATTGCATAAATGAGTTCCTTACAAAGTCGATGAAAATTTCACACGTTTTGGTTTATTAATGTCCTCAAACCGGTCTGGCCTGGCATTCAGAAGGCATTCTCATGTCAGGATTATGAGGTGTAGAGCCACTGAGCAAGATTATTAACCCCTAACCAGACGACCCCGTGGTTTGCACTGCCGCCCCTGTCTGTGAGATTCCTCTGGCTGCCGTAATTGTGTACACAGTGGCTGAGTGAGCAGCATTCACTTAAGAGAATATCAAAGCCCTGCTGGTACTGCAGCGTGGGAGAGCGAGCGAGATTAAGCCAGACTCTCTTACTTCAGCACAGAACAGCATGTTATAGCAGACCGAGCAATCTGTACATCATTACTCAATGCACATATAGAAAATGCACTTCAATTCCCATGCTGACTAAAAACACATCAGCACTTCGACATATTGCATTATCAGTAATGTACAAGAGGCTATAACTATTGTTGAGAGGAGAAAAGGAAAGAGTATCACCAAAATGTGAATTTGTTGTAGGTAATTAAGGGATAACTGAGCAAATATCTCTTTTTGATGTGGCGAATTGTTCTGCAAAGACAAAAGCTGTGACCTGTAGGTTTTTCACCATGGGAAAGTCATCAAGGTAGACAATGTTGTGTTTTGTGCTTTCTCTCTAACTAGCGGCTTTTTTCTATTAAGATGAACATGAACAGAAAGTGGGAAATGATGATTCATACTTGCTATAATTAAGAAACATCACCTGAGAAGGAATGCTAATATTCAGCACAATAGCTTTCTCTTTCCCTCTGCTTTTATACAACAGTTCCATAGTGTACCAATTATTATCAATAGATTATGATTTGTTTGTTATTTCAGATATTATTCCACGACTGGTGGAACTAACTACCTGTCACTGGTGGATCTGGCTATCAACAGTTAGCAACCAACAGTTCGTCTAATTAAAAGGGTGAAAGTGTTTTTTTTTATTATTATTATTATACTGGTACTATGTAGCCAAAAGGTGAGGAGGACAATCCATTGAGAAAGTGGACAGTTCTGTAAATCTCATAAGTTTTTCTTTATATTTTGATTTACTCTGCTTTATAATATCAATCGCCTGCGATGGATTATCATCCCGTCCAGGGTGTCCAGGCCTTGTGCCCTAAGTCTCCTGGGATAGGCTCCAGGCCTCCCATCATCCTGTATACAGGATAAAGGGGTATAGACGATGAGTAAGTTGAGTGAGAATATCAATCAACTTCCAGGGCTCTGGGGTTGAATCCCATACAGCGTCAAATGTAGAGCTAGTGCGCTAGGCCAATGGTCGCCAATCACTGGTATCGGTCCGTGGTTGATATGGTACCAGACCACACAGAAAGAATTACAGTTATATATATACGTTTTGATTGGAGTCTGCCAAGTGTTTTATTTAAAAAAATGATCAGATAATCTTTAATTTGCCTCCGTCTGTACTGCTTACCCGCACTGTTTCTGTATCTGTATTTGATGCCAGATAAAATAAAGATAATGTAACAAGCTAAAAATGAGTAAAAAACAAACTGTCTCTGGACAGCTTCTTTGGAAAAGGGAACACATAAAGGGAACATAGTGTAAATGGTGTGACAGCAGATGAGACTCTGAGACTGCCAACAAAAAGAAAGCTGCATTTAAAAGAAAATACCAAGAGTCCTACCTAAATTACGGGTTTATTAAAACAGGTGATTCATGCCCGCTCTGTATAATAGATGCAGCCTTAAAAGTATGTTTGAGACAACTTGAACTCTTGAATGAGGTAAGATCGCCACAAAAGCACTGAAAACCATGCGTCCATTTTCAACAACCTATCTTTGTGACAGCAACGAAAATGAAAGTACAGACCAGACTTGACACACAGGAACACACTAAGGGGGTCATTGTCTCTCAACTAGGTGTGAAAACTGTCTTACATAAAACTGGTCCGTGGTGCAAAAAAAGGTTGAAGGCCACTGCTTTAGGGTGTACAATCTCTTGTTCCACACATCAAGTAGTTAGAGGGGTTAGAGATGGATTTTTCGATTGAGCCGTGTATTAGAAGCTAGTTAGCTTTGTAGCTCGCGTTAGCCGTGAACAAAAGAACATGGCAATAGACAATTTTCAATTATTTAAATTAAAAGCAATTACTAATGAGATAAAGTGTTGTTTAGGAAGAAAAAACGTTATCAGATGTATTTGTTTGTTTGTTTTTTTGCTTGGTTTTGAGTGTGAGTTTTGGCAGGTAGCTGCTCTTTCCTCTTTCTTTCTAGTACTGTGGACTGTACCGAACTACTTTCACCCATGCTGGCAACTAACAGTTAAAATAGTTAACAATTGTTAGAACACCCATGATACGGAATGATGCATATACTTAAACGGCCAAGTGGTGTTATGCTCTATATCAGCACACATGGAACGTCTCTCATTCAATTAAATTGCTCAATTTGAATTACTTATTGTATAAAAAACCGTAACAGGAACTAAATAAAATGAATGTAGGTATAATTTAATGTACAGTACATATTATGTGCAAACTGATCAGGTATAATAGCAATGCTGTTATGGGAAACTAATCATCTTTTGATGTTTATGTTTAAGTTCCATAGAACAAGTGTATATTTGTGTTCTTATAAAAATAATTGCTACGCATGAGGCAACTGTCAGCTTGTCTGTTTATAGTCTTTTCCTGAAACGCCGAGCACTGAATTTGATTAATTAATTCTCATCAGCACACATTTACAGTACGTCGACACACACACACACACACACACACACACACACACACACTTGGCTCGTTATCTGCTGTTAAAAGTTCAGTCAGCCACTGTGAATGTCACAACTGTTCCACTTCTCTCCCTCTAGCCCCATGTGATTAGCCTACCAACACGACCCAAGAACCATTTTTCATCCAGCTGAGCGTCACTATTCCTGATGAAGCAAATCATTGAACATCTGCTCAACAGCCAAACAACCGACGGTGATCCACACACTTGTGATTATCAGCATCAGCAGGTGGCTCTCAGAGTAAACAGCATGCTAACAATTAGCTATAATCATACTGGACACTTTAGGAAACTTTCTCATATCCTCACCCTCACTACTGCTGAAAACTTCTTCTCTAAAGTGTCCTTTATAGTATACAGAGAGAAAGCAGGAACTCGTTCCTCTTGCTATAGGAAGTAGCACCATTGCTCCTGTGGTGCTGGGTTTATAGAGCACTGGGATGCCCATGGCTACATTAGCCCACTTTCTTACCCAACACCAAGCTCTCATAGGCAGCTACAATAGGGTAAAAAGCCTTAAGATGGGTTTGAGGTCACACGCAGCATTGAATTTAGTAGAGGACAGGACATAGTGTAAAGGACACAATGTCTTTCCCTTCTGGATAACACAGACAGCGAAACTGCAATCAGTGTGTTAGCCAACTGCACGTTATTATGTGCAATATCTATTTCAACCAAAACCGCCCAAAGACACACACACATACACACACACATCTACCGTTCCAGTAACACAAACACTCGATTAAAACAGTGTGTATC
>JAOTRS010000022.1:4968019-4981883 GCA_028565755.1 Dinotopterus cunningtoni
CACATCCTTCCCATCTCTATCTCTCTGCCTCGCCAACCTGTACAGATCCACCTCTCCCTCCTTACTGTCCAGCCTAGAATACAAGTCCTCATATGCTCTTTGTTTGGCCTTTGCCACCTCTACCTTTACCTTACTCTGCATCTCCCTGTACTCCTGTCTACTCTCTTCAGTCCTCTCAGTGTCCCACTTCTTCTTGGCTAGCCTCTTTCCCTGTATACACTCCTGGACTTCCTCATTTCACCACCACATAAAACATAATACCACACCAATTTGAAAAGGGCATAGACAACAACTGTTAAGGGGTGTATACATTTTGGGCCTCTCTGTATACATTCTACTACTAATATCCCTCATATTAAAATGTTTAGTGCCTTATTTGGTAATTGACGTGGATGATGTCGCGCAGGCGCAGTGCTGATGAGGTGGAGACTCGTGCGTGATTATCCTGCGCATGCGCGGTCTGACTGGAGCATGGAGTCGGGAGACACGGTTGGGTCTAGTGGTGAGCTCTCGGGGTGGAAGTTTTCTCAGGCGCCGGGTGTAACAACCTCTGCCAAAGAACCAGCGCAAAAATAAACGAAAAACAAAAGAGTTTTATGAGAAGGATGTATTGTCCGTGTCTTGAGAGAAATTGTGTGGAATAGCGAGCAAACTGTTTATAAAAACAATGGATGAGCTGGAATAATCCGGTTAAGGAGGATCATCTTTGGAGTCCGCGAGAGCTAAATGAAATTGGATCATCACGGTATTACCATTAGCGGTGACATTAGCAAGATGGTGAAGATCATCTAGCTTGTAGATTGTTAGCAGAAGAAGACAGCGGATAATAATGCGTTTTAACGAGAAAGAGCTGGTGTTTCTGAGCCGCCAGCCGTCAGAGAGAGCAGCAGAGCTGGGCATGAGGGGACCAAAGAAAGGCGATGGTAAGATGTGAGCTTAGTCAAGTCGATTCTATCTTCTCTAGTTATCCGTAATCACCCTGATCTGTACAACAGTGTTTGTTTGTTTGTTTGTTTGTTTTGTCATAACCACAACAACTCTCTTTCTTCCTCATAGTTATGAAAAGGAGACTTGTCAAGCTTATAGTGAATTTCCTGTTTTACTTTCGGACCTATGAGGAGGAGGTGACAATCCTTAGCTTCCAGTGTTTTTAAGCTAAACTTGATAAATGAATATAATCCTGAGCATTGCATTTATTTGCAGCCGATCGGGGCTTTGCTTTTGGAGCAGTGTCGAGTCGAGAGAGAAGATGATCTCGCCTTTTCCATCAGTGAGTTCAGTACTGTGTTTCACATTACACTAACTATAGTTTTTGAGAATAAAACACAACAGCGCATGCTGTTTATCAGAAAAATAATCAACGATGGGCTGATCTCAGGAGGCCGGCAAATCCCAAGGTGGATGCCAAGTCATCATTCTTTTTTTTTTTTTAATGGACAAAAGTATTCGGCCAAACCTGCAATGAAATTGTATCCAAATACATTTACTTCAATATGGAGTTGGTCCCCCTTTTGCAGCTATAACGGTTTCTACTGTTCTTGGAAGGCTGTCCACAAGATTTTGCTGTGCTTCTGTGGGATTTCCTGCCTATTCATTCTGTAAAGCATTTATGAGGTCAGGCACTGATAGTATACGAGAAGGCCTGGTCACAGGGCACAGGGCTCTTTGTGGGCCAGTCAAGTTCTCATCAAACCATGTCTTTATATTCCTTGCTTTAAGTCATGTTGGAAAAGAAAAGTTCCTTCCCCAAACTGTTGCCACAAAATTAGAGATATAATGCATTGTCCAAAATGCTGAACCATTAAGATTGCGTTTCAATAGGGACAAGAGACCTGATTGAAACACCTGAATTCAATAATTAACAGGTTTGGCCAAATACCTTTGTCCATATAGTGTATTTATTGCCATGTCTAATGTTGTAGAATCTATGAGACAAGTTGCTTCCTGTTATCACTTGCATAGACGGCGGTTTCCCTTGCCAGCATCTCAGAATTTTTTTTTTTATAATGTTAATGCCACGCAAGTGTCTGTGCACATTGCAAAAAAAATAAGTATGTTGCTGTAAACCTTGCAAGCAGAATTCCTGTCAAAGCTGCTGTCCTGGAAATTTTCATATTCATGCATTCAACAGGTATTGTGTTAATTTATTATGTTAAATAACTACTATTATATCTTGTATCTCAGATACTCTGGTACATGTGCTAAGAAGCATATTTGTTTTGGCACATGCCTTTTCTAAGTAAACTGACCCTTGTTCCTAGTTGTTCCTATGTTCCACACACACACCCACGTTAACGCATTTTAAATTTTCTGTCAACAGCTTTCCTAGATGAGGCAGAGAGAAAGTACCTGTTTGAATGTAACTCTCGGGAGCAATGCGTCGAATGGATGGACGCTATTATAAAAGCCAGGTATAAAGCATATTTATTTTTGGGGTGTTATACCCTTTGCACACATTTTACACTGATCATAGTGACGGTTTTCAATTTGCATCATCTGTTTTTCCCTGCAGCTACGAATTTATGCGCAAGAACCTCATCTTTTATCGAACCGAGATCCATCGGCTGACTGGCAAGGTAAAGGACAAGTCTCAACTAAATACAGTATAATCAATTTCCAGGTTTTAATTTTCTAATTTACTGATAAAGTTAAGAATTAAAACAGTATTGAATTAAACCCTGACATCATTTTATTTAGTCCAGTGTTTTTATTTTATTTTATTTTATTTTATTTTTTTTTGATAGGACCCGTTGGAGCAGTATGGGATTTCAGACGAGACACGCTTCCAGGTGAGCACTGCGCCCCCTCCTCCGCCTCCCTAACGACGCTCGCGAGTCGCCACTTCGATCAGCTTCAAACGAATTCATACACTGCTGTCTTTTTTTTATTTTTATTCTTTATATGGGATCATAGGGTCACACAATTTTCATTTAATTAGTGCGTTAAAAGGAGAAAAATGCTCCTATCACTGTGTATTTTTAATTAATGTACTGTTAGGAATGTAAGCTGGGAATGAGCCAGAAGCAGAGTGTTTTAATAAGGTAAAAAAAAGAAAATATTAATTTCAGTGGCAGTTGTCAGTCAGCTTCACACATCACTTACACACAAAAAAAAAAAAAAAAAAGAGCAGTGTGATCAGGGGGTGTCTCTTAGGTTTCACTTCATGAAACTGTCTGTGTCCTAAAGCCCTGTTTTGCATGATGTGACATAAAGCGAATTGCACTGAAACACTTCCTGTGATTACCGTATGAGTGTTCATGGTGTTTCTTGTGCCATGTGGTTTGTATGTAGGGTGCAATAAATAACTTTTTTGGACCTGATATACCGTGATTAGGTACAGTTAAATGTTAGGTGGAACCAGTCTTAATTTTGACTTAATGTCGTCCTTTTTAAATAATGTAAGTTCATGTCTTCTGCACAGCGCCAAGCTATTATCCGTAACACAAAACATTTGGTCAGTCTAGTAATTAACTTTACGATCATTTGCATATCACGAGCATTAAATATAAAACTAAGCAACTATACTGTCTTAGAGGAAAAATATCCTGTTAATTCTGGAAATTTTGCCTTATTTATGACCTTTTGATACTGTTTATTTTGCGTAGGCAAATTTACCATCACATTATGCTGGCATGCATGAAGTAAATAGACACCTAGAGTTTTCATAATGAAATGCATGCACAAGGTTCAGCATTATCAACATTTTGTTGGCCTTCCTTTAGCAGCTTTAAGAACAACAGCGTTATTCTATACATACTGTATAAAACACGTCTTTCAGAAATCCAAGGTCAAAAAGGTCACTACTATGTCAATGTAGCAGAATCACTTGTGGTCATGTTTAAAGAAGGGTAAAACAAATACTAGTCAATAATAATGGGAACATTTAACTCATCTCATAAAATTCTGGATGTCTATTTACTTCCTGGATGTCTGTGGTGTACGATTAATGATTCACACTGGCATTATACTGAGGCTAATGCTGTTTTCGGCTGGTACGTCGTTCTAAACTTGTAAAGTAAACTTCTCATCATTCTGTATGGACTAAATTCAAATTGTCCTAAGAAAAGCAAAAGTGATGGCTAACGACATTTTAGCATTTGTCTACCCTTGATAAGTGAAAGATTTCCGTTACTCATTGTCTATGTGAGATTTTAGTTTTGTGGGATGTGAGAAGCATGAAAATTTGTTTTTTTTTTTGTGTGTGTTTTGTTTTAACCATTCCTGTAAGCACACCAGTTTAACCTGAAGACTGGATCCTGTGCCATCTCTCTCTAAACTCTTAAAGGTGCCAGAAAAGGTTGCTAGAGTGATTTCTAAGCCCCATCCCCCCCCAAGCACACCCACACACACACACACACACACACACACACACCGCAAATGTTACCATTATGTGTGTGGAAGGATCCGTGTGGAACATAATGATTCAATCGGTTTTCCCAAAATCAAACAAATGTTTTTTTTTGTTCATCAGCTACAGTCAGACTATATCAGCACCAAAACAACTTTCTCATTTCCTTCCTCAAATTTCTCATATGAGTCATTTAACACTTCCATCCTTTGTTTTTCCACACCAGGGCTGATACACAACTCCATTAATAATAACACATTCTGACTGATCAGAAATGTAGAAGAGGTGTTCATGTCAAACAAGGACTTTTGATTGTGCAGAATGATAGAACATGGGTATGAGAGTAAAAACTACCTTTATTTCTCTGTATAATCCCCTGCTACTGAGCTATCCTAGTACCTAGCATGCACTTACCTTATGGAACTGCAAGTGATCGTATGTACAGTTCCCACAGACAGGTATTTTTCTTCCGCAAGTTGGCGACGTTTCACTGAGTATTCACAGGAACGATTGCAGTGGAGTCTGAGTCAACGCGGTTGGGAAAATTATTCACATACTTCTTCATTCACAAGAAATTTTATCAGAAGTTCCGGTTTGACTTGAACACCCCTTGTGTCTAAATCACCATCCTGTGCATCACCACCAAAAAAAAAAAAAGATCTGGGTGATCTTATAACTCCAAAAAAAAGAGGTAAAGAATCTAAGACTATATGCGTCTTTAAGGAACTGAAAACCTTCTCAGGCACCTTCAGAGCTAAGAGTGGATGAAATGGCATGGCAGTGTACTGAAGCTTGTTATACAGCAATGTACAAGCACAGAGGGGTCTGTCACATTGAATACCTGAGGCACAGTCAGTTCCGTTCAGTTTTTAAAAAATCACAAAGTGTACAGTCATTTATGGTGAAATGTCTTTTCTGGCTGTGTTTGTGTATCATTTTACAAATAAAAAAAAGTGTCTTATTTTTTTAATAAAGCCTTTTCTGGAAAGTTCTTTTTATATATTTATTTCTGAAAACATCCACAGTTAATCATTGACAAACTCGACTTGTTTTCTATGAAGGACAAAGTGGTGTGCCACCGAATAAGAGCTGATCTTTCAATAAATATGCAACCACTGCACTTGATCCTTTTAAAGCATTTAAATGCTATATATATATTTCAATGTAGGTTCTGCTTTGCTGACTTTGCACGCCTTTGACAGACTGTGGCAAGCCTGGCCTTGTTCTGCATCCGTCAGCCACTTTTGTTATTATGCTGATGAAAGCGGTGAGGCCATGGGTGTTTATACACTAGAAAATTTTGTGGATGTCTGCATTATCTGAATTATCTTATCATAACAGATTTGACGTCACATTTAAATGGAAAAGTTTGTTTTCCCCATGGATCCTGAACGGAAAAAAAAGGAAAAGGAAAGAAAAAAAAAAACAATCTTCAAAGTACAAAGTATTAAGAGGCTTAAGCCCTGTAAATTTTTAAGACTTACGGTAAAAAGTGCATATTTTAGACTATTAATTATCCAGAAGTTTAAAGGAAATGTTTGCATGGCAATACAGAAGAATTTTCTGGAGCACTGTTTATATAAACCCTATAAAGGATGCTGACTATTTTTACATCCGGAAAACAAAAGTGAGAACAAAAGCCGATGGAACTGGTGTCCACACCAAATACAATTTTGCTTTAGTTTTTACTGATACCAAACACTCTGAATTCTCTATTCATGTTATAAATGGTAAGGCTTCTCTAACAGTAGGTTTACACTCATTGTTATCTTTTATACTGTGAAACTAATAATAAACAGGTTATAAGGTGTTAAGGAGTTCTTAGGTCATGAAAAGAAAATCTTTTTTCCACTGGTGAGGTTTTCTTAATATTAATGAACATGGTCTCCAGAGTCATTAATACAGGCGAAAACAAACAAGAGGTTGGTGAGGGATTGACTGTTTATACTGTTGCTGCTTTAAAGTTACTTGTTTTGCAAATATTTCATAGCATTTATTGTAACTTACTAATAAAAAGTACATTAGTTCTTTAAATAATAGAGAATAAAATTAACTATTGTCCAATTGCTGTGATATAAAAAGAATAAAAACCGTAAGAAGTAAAAAAAAAACACCCCGCACTTCCAGGGTTAAGGGTTCAATTCCCGCATCTGGTTTGTGTGTGTGTGTGGATTTGTGTGGTTTTTGCATGCTCTCTTTGTGTTTGGAAGGTTTCTTCCGGGTCTTCTGGTCTCCTCTTACGGTGCAAAGACATGCCGATTAGGCCAGTCGGTGTTCCCAAATTGTCGTAGTGTGTGAATGTGTGTTCTAAAATAAAACAGCAGAACATGATAAATGCTGTTTTTTCAGACTTTGGTTAGTTTAGACAGAATTAGTTTGTGGTTACAACACTGTGAAGACACAAGCGATTTGTGTTAAAGGGACAGGAGACACATGTGCTCTGTGTGTGTGGGGGGGGGGCGTGGGAAGCTGTTGTGTTTGCTTTCCCTGGGTCTATCTGTTGTTACAATAATGTTATAACCCTGGGGTTAACTGATGAATACACAGTCGATTGAAGCAGGAACAGACTTTATGATAGAGAGCTAAAACTAAAACTGGTAGAGGACGAGGCTGCTGATCCTGTAAACGGAGTTTTTGTGTTGTTTCTAATGTTTCTCATGATCTTCAACAATCATTTAAATATAAAAAGGTGCAACAAAACTCAAAAATCAAAACAAAATTACAATTAAGGCATGATTTGTTATATTATTTTATTTAAACCATCATATTATTGATACTAAACTGCATTTATCCAAAACTGTGAGAGGTGAAGTTGTAGCTTTTTGAGAAAAAAAAACAGACAAAATTTAAAAAAAAAAAATTTACATAATATTTTGGGATTCTTGTGCCGGAAAGAAAAAATGCACAAAATATCATCTATCAGTTTGTAATACTTCATTTGAGAAAACATGTTTTTTCTCAAAACTGCAAAAGATGGAGTTTCTCATTTTACTGTCAAACTGCTCACATATTACCTCACACAGTATAACCTCAAAGAGTTACAGTGACAAATGCAAACTGACATCTAAAGCCCAATTATAAAAATTAGTAAAATGATAGCCAACATTTCTGGATGTTGGACACAAGCAGCTCTAGCAGACAATATGGTGGATCAACAGATCAGCGCAGCGTGGCATCTGAAGCCCTGTATCAGAGAACATGAGGGACAGACATGCTTAAGACACGGTCCAGAAGACACTAAAGGTATTACTAGTGTTGAAGTTCCACAGGGAAAAAAAATTCCAATCAACGTGAACCCAGTAGTCCGGCCTTTGTTCTGGGGCATGGAGGATGATCACACCCTGTTGAATTATTTACATGTGGATCCTCGTTAGGTTTGATAACGTGCGCAGTAGCTCAGTGCATCCGCCTCTTTTGGCACAGATCTGCAACAAACCGCTGAAGGAACTCACAATGGAAATTGATTCTTCTCCTTCTCACTTCCTGTCCGTTGTCCGTGGAGACACATGACTGCACTTGTGATACAATGGGACCAAAAACAAAAGGATTCTGTGGTTTCTGTTGTGCAGAAAACGTCTCGAGAGCGACATGGAGGTTTGTTTTGTGCAAATTAAACATACATGCATCCCAAGGCTGCTCTATTAAAAGAGCGGCCCTGTTAACCTTAGTGACACATTAATTAATGGCTAAAGGCATTGCTGAAAATACCTCAGCTAACGGGTGTCGTTTCTCCAACGGCTGATCTGGATCAGCTTCCCCAAATTGCAGTTCCCATTAGATAAGCTGAAAAATCAACATCTAAACCCATTTAGTGAAATTAGGGAAAGATCTTTTAAAAGCGAACTAGGCTGAGTATCTTTATCCATTGTGTGTAATTTGTTTTCTATTCCGACATAATATAGACTGGTTTGATAGAATTGTAATGGGTAAGTATTTAAGCTTGGAGTGAGAAATGTGAACATGGAAGAAGAACTAAAAGTGAAGCTTTACTCAAAGTGAAATATGGAAGTCTTTCAGTTTTAGATGCTGAAATTTTATTTTATTGAAAAGAACATATTAACATTGAAACATTCTCATTGCATTGGCAAAATAAACACAGGCATACATTTATCCCCAAGTTTGTTTGTTTTTTTGACTACATGTGCATACATAATATCTTCAGATCAATAAGTGCTGGTTTCTAATCCTCTAGTAACAAGAGCAGGGTAAAAGTCTAACTACACCAAACTAACAGAAGAGGTTTTAGTTCCTCCGCTTTCCTTCCGCTGGGGAAAAAAAAGAAACAACACTGGTTAAAATCTCAAGCCGAGCTGGGGTTAGCAACTGCAGATTTCCTCAATATTATTTACTCACTCATTCACTCGGCTATATGACTTTATCCTGTGTACAGGGTCGCGGGCGGAGCCTATCCCAGGAGACTCAGGGCACGAGGCAGGGTACACCCTGGACAGAGTGCACACACATTCACTCATTCGCAGACTATGGGTAATTTGGGAATGCCAGTTAGGCTAATCTGCATGTCTTTGGGCTGTAGGAGGAAACCGGAGAACATGCACACGGACCCTGTAGGTGCAAGGCGACAGTGCGGAACACTAAGCTACCGTGCCACCTGAATATTATTCAACCAGATATAAATATTTTCATTATTCAGTTAATTTTATTTTGTTCACTGTTATATCATAGCGATGCTGAGCTGCTGAATATCTCTGTTGAGAAGGTGATTCGTTTTTGGATGAAGAGTCAGAGTTTGTTTGATGAGAAAGGTCATAAAGTCAAACACCATCACATCATCAGTTTTGTTGATGGGAGGACAGTGGAGAATGTAAGCTGACAGGAAGGCTAGAGTAAATTAAAGACCAAGTAATGTTTCCTTTTTTTAAGTTGTCCAGTTTCTGTGACCCTTTACCCAAAGGAGACTCAGATTCCTGTTCTTAGCTGACAACAGTGGAGCCGATTGTTGTCTTCTACTGTTACAGCAAATCAAAGCTGTACTTGTAAATTCTCTGATGCTTTTCTACTTACCATAGTTGTAAACATTTAAACATAACCATTATTAAAATTATCGAACCCCGTCAACTCAAACCAGTCTGGGTATTCTCCTTCTACTTCCTCTCACTAACAAATCTGGTGCTGTGATGAGTGTTTGAAATACGAGGGTGAATCAAAACTTATCCACACTCTGGTTATATTAAAACTTCTATTGGACCCATACTGTCATATCAGCGCTTTCCATTCAAGGTTACTATCTTCCCAGTCACTACTGTGCGGGTATAAACATGTTGCATCAGTTCATCTGTAACTGCGGTATAAGCAAAAATGGATGCCTCACTTGTGATTTGCAGGAAAGAAGAGCAGCATGCAGTAATTTTTTATGGTCTGAGGATGTACCTGGTCCCGAAAAAACGAACAGAAGAGCAGAAGCAGGAGCGTTTGGATCTCTGCAAACAAAATTTGGACCTATACACTAAGGAAGAAAGCTTCTTTAGAGAATCATTACTGGTGACGAGACATGGATTCATAACTACGAGCCTGAGAGTAAACAGCAGAGCATGGAACGGAAACATCCTGAAGCGCCAACCAAGAAAAGTTCAAAAGTCAACCATGAGCTGGAAAATTCATCAATGCGAACAGTTTTCTGGGATTCTCAAGGGCCATAATTCAAACATTATAACATTATCGGGAAAAAGGTTTAACAATCAAAAGTGCTTATTACAGTGAGATATTTATTGAAGAGCTGAAGACGAAACTTCAAATTAGTCTCAGAGGACTGCTATTCAAGGGCATTGTGATCTTGCATGACAATGCACGTCTGCATACTTTTGCCCACACTGTCGACACTCTAGCCCTACAAGAACGAAGATTCTCTTCTGATGAAGAAGTGAACATAGCGGTTCATTAGTGGCTCAGAGCTCAGCCTGAAACACTTTCAGGGAATACGAAAGCTTGGTGACAGATGGACAAAGTGTATTGAAAAGCAAGGAGATTATTAATTGAAAAAATTATGTAATTTGTCTTTTCTAAAAGTTACTTAACATAAATTCTACAGCCAGAGTGTAGATAATTTTTGACTCTCCCTCGTGAAATGATTACCCTCGTAAAATGTGTTTTGTAAGCAGGGAGAGTGAATACAGAACATGGATTCATGTCAGGAGTTACACGTCTACTCTGATGTCATACCATTCAGATCAAATGCAGTTGTTATGTTCACTGGCGACTCAGTCCTAATAAAGCGTTCTAATTCAGTTTACCAATCGCACCCTGGCGATAAAAAGTGCTGCAGCAGCATCCTCAAACTCACGCATGTCCATGCTCGGCCCTTCCTGCTCCCTGCTGGTACCTTGCGTCTCAGCCATGGCGCGTGCCAACTCAGCAGGCGAGATCTTGGCACTGGCCTCTAGGTAACGTGTGGCGTCAGGGCCATGTGAAGTGTCCAGTGCCTCTCGCAGAGCCTTGAGGACAGCATCACACAGTTCCCGCTTGGCAGGTTGCTCGGGAGAGCGAGCCACAGCAGCATACAGGCAACGTGCTCTGCGTACGTACTCGGAGAACGCTGCCACCGTGAGCACCGCCTGCCGAAAGAGCTCAAAGGGTACAACCTCATAATCATGGCACCGCAGGTGATGCAGGAGTGGGGCAGCCATTGTCTCTGACAGGACACTGTCATTACACACACAGCGCAGCATCTCGGTGTAGAGTCGGCCCTGGACGCCACCAGGTAGATGCTGGGCGGAGCCACACTGGCTGAGCAGATCATAAGCCACACGGATGTTGTTGCTGAAGGCAGATCTGAAAGCAGTCAAAGATGCTGGTAAAAGTGTGTTCCATTCAGATAGGAAACAAATGATAAATACACCATCACTTTCTTCCAGAAGTATTGGCACCCTTGTTATAAATGATTGGCTGACAATGAGACAGAAAGTGTATATTTACATTTTTTTACTTAGTCAACTTCTGTTTGCCCTTATGACAGCTTTTATTAAGTAATATATTTTTTTACCACTTATTCTGTGTACAGGGTCGCAGGGGGGCCTGGCGCATATCCCAGGAGACAAGCCAGGGTACACCCTGCGCAGAGTGTCAATTCATTGCAGGGTACACACACACACACAATTTGCAATTTGGGAACGTCAATTATCCTACTCTGCATCTCTTTGGACTGTAGGCGGAAACCGGAGTACCTGAAGAAAACCCATCAAGCACAGAGAAAACACACAAACTCCACAAACTCAGACAAAAGGTGGGAATCGGAGCCAGAGCCTGGAGGTGCGAGGCCACAGTGCTAACCACCGTAGCGCCAACAGCACTGATTCTTCTCCTACATTGCTTGTTGGCTCTCCAGATCCTCCAAGCTCCTCTGTTCTCTCTTGTAGCCTTCCATCTTCAGCTAACCCACAGGATCTCCATGCAATTTGATTCAGAGTACTAGGATGGCCGTATCAAGAGCTTGATTCTGCAGCCGCTAAAGCATTTTTGTGAATTTGGATTGGACGTTTCTGATCACTGGATAACTATACAATATTATTCGGGTTATTAACTATTTTTATTGATAATGCATGAGATGCAGCAGACATGTGTGTATCAGATTTCGAGGTTTTTTATTATACAGATATTTTGCAGAATGATCCACCATTTACTGGATATGATGTTATACTTTGTGTTATAGTATATATAGTTAGTAAGGATATAAGTTACTTAACTGACAAGCTGTGCATAGAAACAGAAATATACAGTACTTCTGTATGGCTGTTATGTAAAAGAAGATCGCGTTTCCCAAAGAGAATTTCCAAAACTCATGCAAATTCTAGAGAAAGATGAAACCCCACACCTCTGGGAGTGATGCGCTAAGCTGAGGTGCCAGAGCGCCTTGTTGAGCTGCTGCTCCTCCAGCGCATGCTGATATTTTGTTTCTCCATCACCATCTCCTCCATCACCTCCTCCGCCGATCTCCATCTCCGCCGCTTCATTGGTGAAATGCTCAGCCAGAAATGCTATCGGATCCTCCGGTCGGGCCTCCACCAGTTTCAGCAGAGTGCCCTGGAGCAGCGCGCTCACTCCGGCCTGACACAGGAACTCCTCGTCGCTCTCGACTTTGGCGGATTTGGGCTCCGCAGCGACCCCCGAGCGCCTCTTTTCAGCCATTAGAGCGAATTTTATACTTTTTTATTTAAAGCTGGAATAAAAACATGATTTTCCATATCAGACATTATTTCAGTAGCACGATAAAATGAGCTCCGGTTTATTTTGAAATATGCTAGCTACACAAGTCATGCGCAGGTAACGAGGCAATGTTGCTATGGAAACTGCTGCTGGACATGCGCAGTAGAGCCTTTCCAAATGCTGGACATGCGCAGTAGAGCCTTTCCCAATGCGAGACATGCGCAGTAGAGCCTTTCCAAACTTCTCCGAATTACAATTTGGGATTCAGCCACAATCTAAAACGATAAATCATTTAAAAACGCATTTGGCTTATATTTTACCTCAGATACGTAAAGTTTAAAAGCTAAATGATGATTTTAACGATGACATAAACTGATCTTGGCCAACTCCACTGGCTTTATGTAAAGGCCGCAAGGGATGCATGTCTGCATGGTATTTATTTCATAATGTACCTGTAAATTTCCTGAACATTTAATTTTATTTCATGTATATATCAGCACCTGATACGAGTTTTGCTCTGTTTTGACTAAACAGACTAAATAGAGCAAAAATTACCCCCCATAAGGTTGGCTAAAATAATTAAATCTACTAATATAATGTAATAGATTTCTATTGTGACAGTTGTTGCAAAAAAATCCTGGGTTTGTGGAGGTAAGTGTATGCAAAATTACAGTACTGTAAAACTTACAAACTCAAGTTAACTAGATTTGTATGAACATGCTCATTGTGTAAATCTCATTAATTGAAACAAACACGAAAAAAGTTTATTTTGACATTACAAAGCCTTTACAGTTTCTAAAAATAAGTACCACAGTTTCAAATTCCACAACATTATAGCATTGTATAACAAACATTTTGTATGTGCATTTTGATGTTTATCCATACCTTGCATAGATGTCTCGATCAATAAAATCAGACATTGTACAAGTTTTAAAAAGCCTTCAAAACTAACATTTACATTCACAGCATGTAACTGCCAAGAACTATGATTTCAGTAGTTCTGCTCCTAAAACCATTAACTGTATCAGGGCAAAATAAAAAATAAAATACAGTACACTTGTGGGACAGTGGTTTCCCAATGGTTCTTTAAGGACCCGCAAAAGACAGAAATGGAATCTTTATGTTATATATTGGTAAAGTTATCAGTTGTATTCTAAGTGCATTTTAAATATTCTTTGAAAGTTTTTCAACATTCCTGCATACTAAAATTCATGTTTTAATATAGTTGGTTAGAGAGAGAGAGAAACACATTTATAAGGAAATGAAAAAAATCATTAAATGTCTTGCAGTTGTACAGTTTTGATTTATTAAAAAAAAACAAAAAGAAATATTTTCAAATATTTTTCAAGGTGGTGTATT
>JAOTRS010000022.1:4988137-5003524 GCA_028565755.1 Dinotopterus cunningtoni
ATATATTACAAAAGTAAACCCACCTTTACACCCTGCTTAAAAAAACCGAGCTCGTTTGAAGGCTACAAAGAAAGTTGCCAGTTCCGTTGAAAAACTCTCCGAGAGATGCTTTATTTCCGCTACTTGTGTCGCAGCAGCAGGTTTCGCTCCTCCCACTGACCAATCAAATCGACTTCAGTTAATTTTCCAGAAATTTCCATTGTTCAAGTTTCTCTCTCGCTCTCTCTCTTTACAGCCTTTATGAAATGAATAAATAAGGAATAATGTTTTAATATTTTAGTAATATTTTGCAAAAGCTGCATATGTTGCATGCAAAACATTCATTTATAATATACCATTGCTATTTTTTATGGATTACTGGGAGGATTTTAGCTTGTCCTGTATTTATAGATATAGATATTATATAAGCAAGAAAGCCATGTGCATAATGAAAGAAAATTGGTGTGAGAGCATTCTCTGTTAAGCAGATAAACTTGTTTTATTTTTATGCATTGAATTGTAAATACACAACTTTACCAAATGCCACGTCATTTGTATTGTACGTGATCTAAACTGCCATCATGTTACAATTTAAACTTTATTTTTGAATTATTAAGCTAACAAACTATGTTCTATGTTTCATCATTTGCTTTAATATCTGTCTAAGCCAGACTATATAGTTAATTCGGACTCTGGGGATCTACATCCCTTGTGGCTTCATGACAAAAACACAAACAAACATAAAAACAACTGAATGAGATCAGTTCTCAGGGATGAGCCCCATAAGAGGGAATCAAGTGGTGTGGTAAATTTCCACACAGGAACAAGGCTAATCTCTCCTGTAGGAGGCTTGCTTACCCATATCCTGGAGGGATATGGAACTTTCCACCGGAATGTCCTGCTGAATGCTGAACAAAATTTGTCTCTGTTTTAAATCAAGATTTTTAGACTTGACAAAACTTTTGGTAAAAAAAAAAAGAAAAAAGTTTGAAATTAATTTTAAGGGGATTTTCTGTAAAAATGGCCTGAAGTTAACCACAACCTTACCTAGCAAAAGGAATTCAGGAATTGGTTTAATGTTGGGTTCAATGTTTTAAACTTGTTGATATATATAAGAAAGAATATAGGACAAAAAAAAGCAACTTGCCATAAGGAACTGGAAAGCTCAAACTCATGAATATTCACATGTATTTGACATTTTGTGACATTAAATGTTGGTGTGCTGCTTCATCTTCTAATTATTATTATTATCATTATTATTGGAAGTTGCAGCTGCAGGATAAAGTTATCCTGGAGGTCAGAAAGCAACCCCCAACTTCTTGTGTCTTGTGTGTGGTAAATTTCCACACAAGACAAAGGCTGAGCTGCGGGCTTTACTAGGTGTGGAAATTTCCGCCCAAATGTCCTGACGAATCACTGAAAAAAATGAATATTTTTGTTTTGTATGACTTCAAAAGGATTATTTTAGATGACATGTTCGGCCTGTTTGTAAAACCTGCCTGATTAAAATTACAGAAAAAAGATCACTGTAAGCAGACCAGGTGAGGATTAGTTTCTATTGGCTTAGCCAATACAAATGTAAAAGTTACAATAAGTTACAAACAATACAGGAATAAACTTGTATTAATCTTCTACTGAAACATTAAAATACATGTGATCCAATACATTTACACTAATTTGTTATTAGTATAAGTTGACAGGTTACATTTTAAGCTTTATATACATTTAGAAAAGTGAAAAAGATCAAGTTTTATGCCCACTCCTTATTGGACACAGAAAAACAAACAACAACAAAACACTAAAAATATTTAAACATTATTATCTATAGGTTCTGACTTCATAGTTAAAAAAAACTTGTAAAAAACATGACTTATGTCAGGTTGCAGTCAAAACAATAAACTTAATCAGATCTGCTATCATGGATTAGATCCTTCACAGCGGATCAAGTTCCACACAAGACAAATGCTCATCTGTAGGCATTCCAAGGTGTGGAAAGTTTTACTAATATGTTCTACTCAATCACTAAACAAACCAAAAATATTGTTTTTAAACAGATTTTAGACGGTGTTAGGCCTGATTGTAAAACCTACCTGAGGTAAATTACTCATAAACACACTCACAAAAGATCACCTTAAGTAGATCAGGTGTTGGTGAAGATGGAAATTTCCATCCAAATCTAAGGCCAGCCCTTGATATTGGCGGCTTGTCCTATCAGCATAGGTACAGAGTTACAGGTCGCAAACAATACAAAAATAAAGTTATATTATTATTTTACAATCATGTAGTTTTAAAAAAGAGATATATTCAATCGACCTGAGACCTGTGAATGAAAGCAGAAAAAGTGATTGTACTGAAAAGGTCAATCACAGGACAGTGATGAAACTCTTATTTGAATAGTGCAAACTTTTTAAGGAAGTGAATGGTGATCCTGGCGGAGTCGGCTCGGAGCGCACTGCACTGACTGCACCGGTTCCTATGAACATTCAGCGGGTGGAACACCTGATCCTTAAAAAACAACAGATTATGTGTCGCCAACTTGCGGAAGGGACGCATCATGTTTTTTGAGTCTAAATAACCTAAATGTTATATATTTTGCAAAAGGTCGTTGTAAATCAGGTATTGATGTCAATGGAAATTTCCATTCCCATAAATCTGTTAAATACCAACGGATCTCCCCGTACTAGCGACGCAGTTTAGCTCTACTGCACTCATATTAGCATTGCGGTGCCCGGGCTATTTTCTAAATAATTATACTTTATAATAATAATTTTAGTAGTCACTTTTTCAAAACCGACATTTTCCCCCACTATTGCCTCACCGCCGTTCACGCAGAGAATCTTGTCCTTGTTATCCGATACTGAAGGAACCATAACTATGGAAAGCTAAAAGGCTCACAAAGAACCAAAACGCATTTTTCCTTTAAACTAAGAACTAGTATATAAATTTGCATTTGTTAATTAATGTAACCAGTAATTATGTATGTACATCTATAAGTAATAATTATAATAATGCATATGTATGTATTTCAAGATTTAAGATTTTTTTTTCCCCCATTTGTACACATACCAACATTATGGGTGCTTTGCAATTTTTTGTGCAAAAGCTCTGAGTCAATGATTTTAAAAAAGAAAGATAAATATATAATACAGGAATAAATAGTAGAAGGATCTCTACTAGTACATAAGCTATCACACTATAACACACTGTTACATTAACTAGCACTGTAGTGTACTACCAGGTGGTGTCAAAAAGTTTCGAGACTAGTTTTGAACTACTGCACTTTGTCTTGATCAGTGTTGGGTGTACCGCGTTACAAAGTAATGCGTTAGAGTACACGGATTACTTTTTTGATGTAACGAGTAATCTAACGCTTTAGGTCCGCCATTTAAGTACTCAGTTACTTAGTTACTTTTTTAAAAATGTAATCCGTTATTTAGACAATTTATGTAATCCGTGAGCCAGACAGCAGTCATTCCCAATCTATTAGTGTGTGTGTGTGTGTGTGTGCGCGTGTGAAAGTCGTCCCACAAGCCCCGCCCCCGATAACCCGCCCCCCTTTGTTATTCCTGCTGTTATACCCCTTTCTCACCTATGCGATTTGACGTGCGAAAAGATGGAAACCTAATCACAGCGCCAAAACTCGCGGTGAATTATGATGAACCGTACTTATGGCTACTGCGCAAAACCGTGTAGGTGAGATAGGGGTAGTAGTTAACAGATTATTGGCCAAACTTCGCTGAGTGATGATGGTAGAATAATTATAAAGGTCTTGACTAAAACAACATGCATGTGGAAAAGTAGTTACTAGTTACTTTTATCAGAAAGTAACGCAGTGATGTAACTGATTACTTTTTAAAGACAGTAATTTCGTAATGTAATTAGTTACTTTAAAAAGTAACGTCCCCCAACACTGGTCTTGAAATTTATTACTGTTTTTTTATATTGCACTTTGTTCTTTGATAATAAATATGTGAAGGTATAGTAACTCAATCTTATACATGTACAGTATACTGATTATGACAGCACTCCCAGGTAGACATGTTCTTTTCTTCCTTTGGTTCTTTTGTGTGCACCTCTAGGACTTAACTATGTGTTAAATAACAGCATCACACTATAGCTACAAAAGAAAGGACTCTTCTGGAGAAAAGCAGGACAGTACATCATCCATGGCCATGTTTATAAATGTTTGTAAGTGTAAAAGATTAAAACGGCAAAGGACGCACATTTGTTTGTAACCTATGCAAAATGGTTTTAAATACTGTCGACTAGCACAACTTTAAAAACAAACAGATACGTTTTTTTGTTGTTGTTAATATTTTCTATACCTAGCTAGATACTTTAGGACTATGATCAGGACTAATGGTGGTAGGTGTTGCATATTTTGTACTTAATTAAAATGATAAAGCAGTAAATAATTTTAAAGCAGTAAATTACAGGTAAATTTCAGGTAACTGTTTTGACTGTGACAGCTGACCTCTGGTATGGTTTCTAATGGCTTAAGACAGCTGGTAAATAAATACCAATAAAAAAAGAAAAAGCCATGATGACGCACTATATTATTCATATTACAGCAAATCCAAGACACAGATTTTTAAACCAATCATCTGTGAATGCAGAGGCCGATTCTAGACTCTGTTGCAGGAGGCCTCTCCATCCGACATTCATCACTATTACCTTATAAATAATAAATACATTAGTCAGCCCTCAGGGCTCCCTACTGGCCAGATGCCGTAAGCAATTGCCTGCCTTTCCTGTTGACAAGCAGCACCTCTGGGTTGGTTCAGATTCTTTTAAGAAATGAACTGAACAATGCGTAGTGGAACAAGTCCTGTCTGTATCATGTGTTTATTTTGATCCTTACAGAGGTTTACAAAAAAAACATAGGAATAATCTCCGTCATGACATACCTTGTACAAAGCATGTACTGTACAAATTAAACAAATTAAATGATTCGATGTGGTGTAAGGGACAAATCCCAAGAAAAAAATGAACAGGTTTAACTTGTTTATTAGTTATACAGAATTATAAATTATTATACAGAATTTTCCAAAAGTCTACCCAGGGGAAATGAACACTTTTTACAAAATGTATTTATGAAACATCCTCTACATGATTGCCATTTCATAAACACACAGAGTCCTCTCTGCCACTCATGGTAAACATATGTGAACACAACTTGTATTATGCATTTAACTGCACTTCAAATCCAGTCCTTTTGCTGGTACATCATGCCCTGACAGGTAAAAAAAAATCTTTAGGTTACAGTTTAGGGAACTGTATCTTTAGGTTACAGTTTAGGGAACACTTGAGATTCCTTTCATAGTTTCCAAAGGCTGTTCACAAAAAGCTTCACCATAATCAATGATTATATATTTTCATTTTGTTAAATAAAAACATATTTAATCGAGTTTATTATTAGTTTTGACACCGCTGGTGTCTAACTAGGAACAGTGGAAGGCAATAATGACCATTATATCAATTATTATTTTTACGACCGTAGTAAGAGCTCCAGTTAATGTTAACACACTGCTGGCAGTTTGGGAATGCCAATTAGCCTAATCTGCATGTATTTAAATTGTGGGAGGAAACCATAGATGCCAATAGGAAGAAACCTTGAGAGGAACCAGATCAACAGGACGATAACGGATAGCAAGGTGGTTTTTAACCAGAAAGACATCTTAGACATGTCAGGAATGAAAGTAAAATAATTATTGAAGATAGCTGTGAATTCTTCCCAATTTAATCATGCTCAGCTAGATACTTGATAGTGCCTAATAGCTCTAAATATTCTGTGCATTTGACATTGCCAGTTTACTCCATAGTGAGGAAAAAGACTCTGAGCATGCCATACTGTGATACCACAACTTAAAATAAATAACTGAATGAATGAATGAATGAATGAATGACTTGGACGGTTTTAAAAAAAAAGGTTAAGCCTCTTTTAGGATAGGGTCTGTCCATATCCGGCACATTGGGTGATGAGAGTAGGCACAATATTGGGCTATACGACATAAGCTAAATCAGTTAGCTAGCAGCTGATCATAAGCATACTGTCACAATCACACATTGTCATTATCGCATTGCAAACAACGCAGCAGATAGTGGAAATCTTTAAAGAGTGCATGCCAGAGCACAAAACCACAGATCCAGCATGTGATCACCTGATATTTCTGCCCATTCATTATATTGGTTAGGGCTGACAATGGCACCACGTGTGCACCATACTAATAGTGATTATATGATGATAAGGAATGTTAATCCCCCTTACCTTCTGTTGATATGAATAAATATGTAATTACTGTTTTAAAAATTTCTATGAATAAGTTAATAAATAATGAAATGCTACTTTTAAAATGTCTGCCACTTTTATGCCACCAAGAACACAGCATGCAGAGGGCAGTTGTTGAAAGGTCAGTCAGTACATCATCAAGCTGACTTGTTGCCTAGTAGTCGATTCTCTTCACAGTGTGTTTCACACACGTGCTGTGAATCCACATTGGTTTGCTTTTCACTTTACTGCAGCATCTGTGAAAAACGGTATCTGAAACAACCAGTGGCATTTGCAAGTGTTGAACCCATTGCCCTTGAATCAGGCGAGATCATAGCACCAAGCCATCATTGCATACTGGAGTGCTCCTGTAACAGCAAATTTTTTTTGACATTTTCTATTTCAGATACACTAAATGGCCAAAAGTATATGGACACCTAAGCATCATGCCTTGCTAATGAAGATTGCTATTAAAAAAGCCTCCATTGTATTAATGGAATTTCGTTACATTTTGACATATTTGTCTTCATTCAGCCATGAAAGCATTAGTAATGGCATGCGATCGGTTTTCCAATTAATCCAAAAAGATTTCGGGTGGGATTTATCCCCTTAATGCCAACAAAAGGAAAACTCTACAGTATAGAAAAAAATATATATAAAATTCTAGACTCCTCCAATTTGAACGTTCAAATTTGTGGCAAAATATTGGGGAAAGTCCACATGGTCAGGTGTCCACTAATTTTGGCTGTATATTGTACAAGGGGCGTTCAAGTCAAACCAAAACTTTACAGAAGACTTTAAGCACAATACGGTGATGAGACTCTAAGCTGCAGTAAAATATTTGAATGGTGCAAACATTTTAAAGAAGGCAGAACATTGGTCGTTCATATGAACATTCAGTGGAACGGCTCATCCTTGAAAATCAACAGATAACACAAAAACACCAGTTTTTACACTAAAGGGATTTAGCTGTGTGTTATTGTCACATCCTCTGTATGGTCCTTACCTTGTTCCAAGACATTTCCACATATTTCGGTCATTAAAGGAGTTCCTGGGAGGCCAGTGTTTCAGACATGAAGCAAGCAGTCTGATCATGGCTTTGGCGTACTAGGATAAATGCATTAGTGTAGGAGTGTACATTAGTGTAGATTACATAGAGAAATTAATGTAGTTTTTACTTTTAAACTTGTTGACTGTTATTCTGCAGAATCAAAAGTCCTGGTGCATATCAATAAATTAAAATATCATCAGCACTCTCCATGGTGGAGGCTCCCTTTAAATGAATTACTGCAGCTATGCGGCGTGGCATGGAGGCGATCAGTCTGTGGCACTGCTGAGGTGTTATGGAAGCCCAGGTTGTGCTCTTCTGCGTTGTTGGGTCTGGTGTCTCGCATATTCCTCTTCACAATACCCTATAGATTCTCTGGTCGGGCGAGATTGCTGGCCAATCAAGCACAGGGATACCATGGACCTTAAACCAGGTGTTAGTACTTTTGGCAGTGTGGACGGGTGCCAAGTCCCGCTGGAAAATGAAATCAGCATCTCTATAAAAGCTGGTCAGTAGAGGGAAGCATGAAGTGCTGTAATACTTCCTAGACAGCTGTGCTGACCTTGGACCTGATAAAACACAGTGGATCAATACCAATACATAGATGACATACAGATCCACAAACCATCGCTGACTGTGCGAACTTTATACTGGACCTCAAGCAACTTGGATTCTGTGCCTCTCCTCTCTTCCTCCATACTTTGATTTTTAAATGAAATGCAAAATTTACTTTAATTTGAAAAGAGGACTTTGTCTCACTGAGCAACAGTCCAGTCCTTTTTGTTCCTTATTTCAGGTACGACGCATCTGACGTTATCTCCGGTTCAAAAGTGTCTTGACACAGGGAATGTGACAGTTGTAGCCCCGTCCTGGTAACATCTGTGCATGGTGGCTCTTGAAGCACTGACTCCAGCTGCAGTCCACTCCTTTTCCCTTTAATTATTGAATTTCACAGTCCTTTCAAGGCTGCAGTTATCCCTGTTGCTTGTGCATCCTTTTCTACCACATTTTTTCCTTCCATTCAACTTTCCATTAATGTGCTTGGATATAGCACTCTGTGAACACACTGCTTCTTGAACCAGAATGAGACCATGTAAAGACTCAAGATAAACAGGTGTTTTGAGTTAATTATCTGATTAAAGTGAGACACCACAAGAGTCCAATATATTCAAAATATTCTCTGAGATACAGAATTTTGGGTTTTCATTAGCTGTAAGCCATAATCATCAAAATTAAAGAAATAAAACATATATTTAAAACTTGAATATACTTGAAATATATCAGTCTGTGTATAATAAATGAGTTTCATTTTTGAGTTAAATTACTGAAATAAATCAACTGTTTGATTATATTCTAATTCATTGAGATGCACCTGTAGTTCTGAGAACTGACAAATTATTATTTTATTCTCTTGCTTGTACTGTATCTGAGCTAGAACAGGTCAAAGAGAAGGAAGGTGCGTCTAGATTCCACAAAAATGTTAGAATTGAGGGGGGAAAAACTCAATTCAGTTCAAAAAACTATTTTGTTTGGCTGTTGGAATTTATTTTCTATATTGTTAAAAATACAGTATTTATGTGCATTGACACATGGAAGGATGCCCTCCCCTATCAGAAAAAAAACATGCTCTCTGACTCCATCTGACAGATCTGTAAATCACTGACCTGAAGCAGGTCTGCGCACACAAAGCCAGGACAAGGACCTGCGACAGGTATCAAGGATTGCAAAGGAAACAACAGGTGAGTTACAGGAAAGAAAATGATTCTAAGCTGCAAACGCACAGGATGTGTTTATGTATATGTAGAGAAATTGTGTCACTGAACTAATATTTATTTTCGTAATCAACATGATGCATGACTTTAAAGAAATTTCTCTCGTTAAACATAAGAGACTAAAGTCAACCACACATAATGTGTTTTTAATTGTCGTTCAATCAGGTCAAGGTCTAACAACAATTTGTAGATACAGTGTATGAAATGTAATATTTGCTTACAAAAATCTAGTATAAGTGTGATAGTGTGTTATAATTTGCTGGACTATAAAATAAACGGTTGGTTACACAATGTTCCTGAAGGCTGAGGCGGTACAGCTGACCTCTTTTCCCTTTTAACTCGGTCAGACTTCCTACTGACATGAAAGCATTTCAAAGCAGCGGACATTCAAACGGGTCCCATGCGCTTCTGCAGTACTGCCTTTAGTGCTCGACATTTTCAGCTTTGTTCAATTTCAGAAACAACAAGGTTCAGCTAAACAGGCTGGCCTCCTTCCACAAATGAACGTTTAAGCACAGACTAGATTTTATTTTTAGTAATTGTATAAAATTAAATAAAATTAATTTGTGTACCAAATAAACGTCCAAAAAGCATTGAGAGGTTACTCAGCTTTAAAAAAAAAAAAAAAAAAAAGGAGATGGTTGTGTAGAGGTAAAAGATCCTAATCCAGCCTTATCAAAGAGTGTATCTATAAAGTAAAAGTGATGTCGTTCTATAAAGTTAAATGATGTCATTGATGATCCCGTCTCAGATCTTTGGCACTATGGCTGAGCGGCAGGACTACCTGGACGATGGAAGCCCTCTTATTAAGGCAGCCGAGTTGGGCAAAATGCGTCTGGTTCGACTTCTGGTTGAAGGAGGCGCCCAAGTCAACGAGCGCAACCAACGAGGCGAGACGCCTCTTCTAGCCGTTTGCCGAGCACTGAGAGCCGACCAGTCTGGAAACACTACCTACCTCAGGCTTATCCGTTTCCTTCTCCAGCATCATGCCGATCCCAATGCGCAGGACAAGTCTGGACGCACACCCCTCATGTATGCATGTATGGAGCGTGCCGGAGCTGAAGTGGTTACAGCCCTGATTTCTGCTGGCGCCGACCCTAGCATCGAGGACTACGCTGGAGGTTCTGCGTTGGTCTACGGCATAAACGCCCGTGACCAGGAAACTATCCGTGTGCTGCTTGATGCTTGCAGGGCTAAGGGGCGTGATATCATCATCATCTCCACAGATTTAAGTACAGGAGATGCCATTGTAAGTGGGCACTATCTGGACGTGCCTCCATCGCCTGACACCTCGCCTGTCGCCTGCATGTCACCCTCTGACATCGAGCTCAAGACAGGCTCACCAAACTCAGAGGCTGAAGGCGAGGGTATCTTTAATTTCAGAGCCTCAGGAAAGAGGGGGAGCCGAGCGGCCTCACCTCTGCTTCTAGACCCGGAGGCATCAGAGCGCCAGAGGCTAAGTTCTGAACCCTGGCTAGCCATCCACAACTTGGCACACCTCACTCGCACCTATGAAGAAAGGATAACGAAGGGAGATGTGAAGGGAGAAGAGGATAAAGAGGTGAAGTATAGCAGCTGCGACTCTCTAGCTCGGCAAGATCTAAGAAGTTCTGCCAACCTCAAACCTGGTCGAAGGTTTTGCAGGAACCATGTGGAGAACTTTGCTCCACTGATGCAAGCACATCTACAAAATCGGCGTAACACTTTACCTGCTCTCCCTGGACAGAATTTACTTCAACTTCCCACCTTGTCACTTAATCTCTCTTGCTCAGACACACACCTACATAACAAGTCCAGCACTGTAACACTACCACCGGTGCCTACCAGTCGAAACCTTCATCATTCCCCTAGCAACACTAGCTCCTGCTCTCTGGCACCTCCAGCTTCTCAGTGCAGATTTAACACCATGAGAAAATGGAAACCACAGGAGCAGTTAAGTTTCAAGCCCCAGCCACGTAACGCTACCTTCCTGCCTCCTCTCTCGGTCAGTTCGACTGCAGAGGAAAGCGCTGCTCCAAAAGCTGAAGAGACCCATGGTCACAGATAGAAGTTATGTGATGTAGGACTCTACGTCAGCACCCCGTTCAGCCGGAGCAGATGAGACGGGAAGGTTGTATTGATGAAATGCAAAGTGTAGAACAAGGCAAGTAAACTGATAAACAGATAAGCGTTTCATAAGATATGATGTAAAGGAACATCACATATACTGTATGTTGTATAGGATGTGTTTAAAGATAAACAGTTGCTTATCTTTCCTGTAAAATGTGTGTGGGAAAAGTTTGTATACCCTTATATACATCACAAATGTTTAAATCCCCCACTCTGAATGTGATCTAAAATATTCTCTAATATCTCACAATCATTTTACATTTTTTGCTCTTTGGTTGTGTGCAATTCCAAGCGTTAGTAAATCACAGTAAGGTTTTGACTCTTTAAATGTCATTTATTTTCATGAAATGCCAAATTATGTGAAACAGACCACTGATAAACATGTTGAGCTGCACTGCACTGCACTATAGTTCAATTTCCTGTCATTCTATCATTCTCTGTACAAACATATATAAATCATTTATGGCTGGAAAACAATTTCCGTCTCATTATCCATGTGGTTCATTAAGTTTTATATATAACAAGTGGACAAGAAACAGTGGCAGTACAGTTGGAGAGAGAGAGAAAGATGATGGCAGGGTTAAAAAAACAACAACTTTACAACATATTTATGTTGTTTGCAATTATATAAATTGATAACAGTGGCGGAAATTACAGCCCACCAGTACTATTGATGACTTGAACAACAAGTAGACATATGGATAAGGTCAAGTCGAACCTTATGTACTGTGATGGTAGGGAGGTTAGGAATAAAAAGCTCCAATAAATAACAAGCATGCCTTCCCAGTCTCTGGTAGCAAAAAGATTCAGAACCCTGCTTTACATAATACCAAAAATATTAAGTCAGCACATCAATAATGTCCTTTGTAGAAAGCATTATATGATTTGGGACACAGCCTTGCATTCCTTTAAAATTACATTTCCATTATTCCATGAAGAGTACAAAATGTTCTTTTCCAAGTAGGTCAAGTTAAGCATCGTTTTATCAAGGGATTAAAAATAAAAACTAAACAAATCTATCTATTTTAACCAGAGAACAAAATACACAAAGATCAAGCTCAAAACCCAAGAGAGAAAAGCCTAAAACCTGGTCTTGAGCATAGTTAAAAACTTTACTGTACTCCAGCCACTGGAGGGTGCCAGATACAGGTGAATGTGTAACTGTTTACAGGACAGGATTAAGGATATGTTCTAAACACAATACTTATAATCATTAGAAAAACTGTCCAACGATCAGAAGAGCTTGTTTACCACCCTTGTGCGCTGTGTAAGCGTACATGCCTGAGGCAGTTATCCTGCCTCGAAAACATCTTCCCACAGAGTTGGCAGTGGTACGGCTTCTCGCCCGTGTGTATTCTCTTGTGTGTGATCAGTCTCATTCTTTGAGTAAAACTTTTACCGCATTCCTCACAACGAAAGGGCTTCGACCCGACGTGATTGGCCTGTGGTTGCTGCCGCACAGGAACCATGTCCGGCATTGAGAAAGCACCGGTGGATAAATGTGCGTGCGAGCGCGGCACTGCGTCAAATGAGTGTCTGTGCTTGGCGTTGTTCAGTGGCCTCGTTGCTTTGACGTGACCCAGCCCGTTTCGAACCTGTCCATATTCAGTGTCTTTTGTAACATTGCCATCAAAGTGCATTTCTCTATCAATCCTGACATGATGTGCAGAAGTGAATGAATCAACATGTTTACTGGACATGCTATCAGGATGCAAGCTCAGAGGATCCTTCATGACCTGAGCCAGACACTGTTCTGTAGAAATCTGTTCATACTGCTCTAACCCGATACATCCATCGGAAACGGAGAACTCATTCGCTGCGCCTTCTTCCAAAGACGGCCACAGGTGTGTGTCTCTCTGGTCCGGTTTGTGCCCAGAGCTGACGTTTGGATCTGCCATGCTGTAATCTGCTCGTTGGAGACTCAGTTCCTGATCCACAAGCTCTTCCACCTGCTCGATTTTCATTTCAAATTCCAGGCTGCTGAACTCATCTTCATCACGCCGTGGGTCTCGTTGCTTTGCCGGTTCTTGGGGAGCTCTGGGCTCTTTTGTGTTGTGGTGCAAAGATGCTGATGTTTTGTCAGGAAGCTGTGGTTTCTCTTCTTTGAGCTCTTGCGCTGAACTCATTTTGAATGTTTCCACAGAGTTTGCAGGTAGTGATTCTTTTCTGCATGGCATCAGATCTGTCAGAAGTAAAATAAATAAAGAATTTAAAATATATCTATTTAAAAGTTACTCTTGCTAAAACTAGCTAAGCAGGTAATTTCAGACCAGTTATCTGTAGCAAAATCCAGATGCTTCATTTAAAAAAATAATCCTGTCACTGGACCATTAGACATGGGGAAAGATTTTATTCAGTTATTTCTCATGATTTTTTTTTTCTTTGCATAGCAATTGTGGTCACCATACTGACCTCAAAATCGTTTTATTTATTTTTTTATTTGTATATATTTGCATTTAAGGTGGTAAAATGTTGCAGTTCCTCTATAATCCTACAGGTGGTGGACTCTAAACTATTCACACATTGGCAGACAGTACAGCATCCTGTGTGACAGGCGCAAATTTTTTTAGGACTGTAACAAAGTCTAAAAAATAATAATAATGGATCAAGATATTTACAAAATTCTGATGCTTATACAATCACAATACAAATCGAATTGCCATCTAGGTCTCGTATAATATCGTAACACCTGGTCCCTGGAGATTCCTAACCACAGATGACATAATAAATGCAACAAGTTGGCAGAAACTTGTCAACAAGTGCCATTCCTGAGTATATTTATAAACATTATTTACATCATGCTGCACTTATGAAATATTAATTTATTTTCTATAGCAGCAGGTAATATTGAGTAGGTTCACCTTTTGCCACCATTACAGTGATGCTCTGTGTGTTCTGACACCTTTCTATCCCAACCAGCATGAACCTTTTCATCAATTTGATCTACACTAGTGCTTCTATTTAATCAGACTACAAGGACCAGCCTTCGCTCTCCATGTGCATCAAGTGAGCCTTGGCTACCCATGACCCTGTCGCCAGTTTTCCTTCCTTGGATTTTTTTTATGATAGGTCCTGATCACTGCAAACCAGAAACATCCCACAAGACCTGCAGATTTGGACTTGCTCTGACCAAGTCCTTTAGCCATCACTATTTGGCCATTGTCAAAGTCACTTAAATATCACTTAAATTGTTATGCTTGCCTATATTTTCTGCTTTCAACAAAATCAACTTCAGAAAAAAAGGTTCCCTTGCTGCCTAATATATCCCACCCACTTCGGGGGTTTCCATGGTCTGGCTTCAATAATGAGATATTGAAAATGCAGCTACTTTGAGAATGGCCAAACTGTGATGGCTAGAGGACTGAGTTAGAGCAACTCCAAAACTGCAGGTCCTATAGGATGATTCTGATCTTGCAAAAAGTGATCCTAGGTAGGAAAACCGGTAAACTGGGTCATGGGTGGCCAAGGCTCAGGGATGCAGGTGGGGAGTGAAGTCTGGCCCGTGCAATCTGATCTAATATATGGAGCTAATGGAGCTCTAATTGATGAAAAGATTGGATGAAAATTTAGAATAGAATCCAATAGAATTATAGTTATAGAGCATTATATTTACTATATAGTGACAAAAGAAGGGACCTACTTAATATTAGGCAGGTGGTCATAATGTTATGGTTTAACATAAGCTGAATGAAGAATTGTTTGAATTAACCTGGCTCGTGATGTAACGTTACAGTAATAAGAACTGACCTGGAGTCAGCATTTCGACCTGGACACCGACTGAACACCGGGCTAACACGGCAGCCTGGACTTTGTTCAGCTCTTTCTCGGTGACCTGCAGCCGCTTCTTCAGCCCCTCAATCTCGTCCTCCTTCCGCTTCATTTCCCGGTGATACACCGCGCTGTCGTCCTGAATCAGCTGGCTAATCTCCGCCACCGCTGCTTTCGTTAACACGTCCAGTATGGCGTTTATCCGCGTCTGTAACACCGTAGCGGCCATTTCCGCTAGTGATAACACAATTTAACAACACAATATCGAACTCCTGTGGCGAAATGTCCATCCAGTACAATTTTTTGTAATGGTATATTAACGGTACAACGCTAACCGGGAGAAGGAAATGGTAGCTACGGCGCGAGAGAAAGAGAGAGCGCGAGGGAGAGGCGGAATGTCACAACAGCTGAGGTCATTTCCGGTACACACACACACACACACA
>JAOTRS010000022.1:5025154-5050269 GCA_028565755.1 Dinotopterus cunningtoni
CCAGGATAAAGTGCTCGAGTGTGATCGTGGATAGCTACTTTGACCCTGTGTAGATCCTGGATAAAGTGCTTAATGATTATAATGATGGTGATACAAGCTTCTCATCTTTTGCTCTCTATAATCATTTGGAGATCTACCGTGACCCTGTGTAGATCCAGGATAAAGTGCTCGAGTGTGATCGTGGATAGCTACTTTGACCCTGTGTAGATCCTGGATAAAGTGCTTAATGATGATGATAATGATGATGGTGATACAAGCTTCTCATCTTTTGCTCTCTGTGATCACGTTTAGGCTCCCTGTCAACTTAAGAGTCCATAAATCCTCAAAATAACACTCCCTTTCTCCTTTCACAGCAAATGATACACCTCTATGTGGATGGATGTTTATGGCTGTTTAAATGAGTGTGATCTTTATTTTATGAATTTTTTTTTATTATACACTGAGTGTTATCATCATAATTAACAAAGAAGATATAACACTCCTGTTAGTGACTTTATAAACAGTACCGGTGCTCTGCAGTGAAACGCAAATGTTTACGGTAGTGACGTAAGCACCCAACCGGAAGTAAATATCTGCCTATGTTTGAAGCGAGCGTTCTCAGGCTTGTCCGGTGACATGTTACAATTAGTATTTATCTCACAGCGAGAGTGTTTTATAAAGTGGCTGGTTCAGGACGTAAAGGTATAGTGTGGCAAAATAAATAAATAAAAAAAAACACCACAACATGGCTCAGTACAGTTTCCAGGAGCAGCTCCTGTCCGTTATGGAGGTCTTGGCTAAAGCAGCCACGGAGGAAATTAACCGGCGCGTGGCCGACAGCTGTGCGATGATCCGCCTCGAGCTCTCGCGCAGCCAGAGAGACATCGACAGCTTGAAAAGGAAATGTCAGGTGATGGAGAATGAACTGAGGAAGGTACGCGGAAGAGGGAGGAGGAAAGGTACATCTCGTTTATACAAATAAGTCGGATCGTTCCAGCATAAATACATAAACATCATCATTTAAAGCGAAAATCCACCCTAAAACACATTATTTAGATTTATACTGGAATATTTACTATATTTTTAATAATACTTGTGCTGTATTTGTTATTCCAGTGACAAGTTAGTGGTTGTGTCCCGCTCAGACGTCACAAGGGAACAGGGGGGACACCCTGGACAAAATAGTAAGGGAAAAACAAAACTGGACAAGGAAGCTGAGGAGACAGAGGGATCTATAGATGGCGGTGATGTAACTGAACAGAACTTTAACTAGATGCTGAGTTCGTACTGTCGAAATGAAATAGTGTGTCGAAGTACCGGATAAGGAGTTCAAGACAAGCATTAGGGATGAAAGCATTAGACTCAGAGAAGATGAGGCTGGGAAAATGACCTACTGCAGTAAAAGCAGTAATGTAACCAACCTACTTGATTCCAACTGCTGTTAAAGGAAGAAGAAGAAGAAGAAACATTTAAACACTCTCGGGTTGCTTTCACACTAGACACGATTGCTTCGTACCATGCCCGGGTACGATTGTTCACAACAGCAAAGGTGTGTTCACACCCGACTTGTTTGGTTTGATTAAAATAAATTCTGGTGCGGTTGCTCTATTAGTGTGTAACAAATGTGAACGCTGCCATCCGAGCCAAGCAAGCAAACCGAGGCCGCTTGACAAGGTGGGTCTCGGTCCACTTCCAAATGAGCGTTGGTGCAATTTAATAAACATGAAATATCCATGCAAACAGACCAAAGATATCTAAATGAACCAAGTTGCTAGCATTACTGTATCTGATAATGATGCCTGGACCTGAAAACTTTCACTGCTAGACTCTTTGTCTAAGACATCCAACTTCGAGAAGGCAGCGTTTGGACGGGAAGGGATTGAGGAAAAACCCTAGCTCCGTCACGTGCATTAGTTAACACAGCAGTAGATGAGTTTCAAAAAAATTAAATGCCTTTAAACATGACTTTGAAAAATGAAACACTGCCAAATTTAATGTTAAATTTAATAAGCAGTCAAGGTCATTCACTATGAACAGTGCGCAAGAGCACAGGTGTGCACGGGTTAGCTCAGTGGGGCTGTGTTCAAAGACATGCATGCAGGTGAAATGTTCAATAATAAACAACAGTTTAATGGATTCATGAACTGTCTTATGTTTTTGATGCTCTTATTGAATGCAACCCTGCTATATTATTGCATGCTCATGTCCTACCTTACAATCCCTTTATGTACACTCTACTGCACATACTCAGGATCCCCCTGCCTTATTTACTCTTATTTAATCACAAACTAAATGTTGTGTAATTACGGTGTTTTTTTTTTTGTACAGTGTTTTTTATGTTAGTCTGTAGTTGGGAGAGTTACAAACAGCCGGAACTAAATTCCTTGTGTGTGTCCGCATACTTTGCGAATAAAACCTGATACTAATTCTCATGTTTCTCATACCAGTCAGGCCAACACAGGAGCATGGACAGTCTGTCAGAGGAGTAAAGATCACTGCTTGAATTTTATTTATTTATTTATTTATTTATTTATTTATCATTTTGTGAGAGGGCCGTGCCGACTGGCAGCTGTCTGAATATTGATCCATACCCAGGTTCACTTACATGCTTACAGTTTCTGACACAGCAGGTGGCGGTATGCATCTAGTTGGGTTGCAATCCACCAATAATCACAAAAAGGGGAAGAGAACAAAATATATAGGATACAAACACCTTAATGACCCTGTGTCCATTTTCATGTCCATGTACGGCTAGTTTTCTTTAACCATATACTTAAAAAGGTGGTCTTGTACAGAATCCCAATCTGTGATGCGATATTATCATGATACCTGGGTGCTGATTTGATTTGTATTGTGATTGTTAGTATCACAATTTAATAAACATTCTGATACAATATTAAATGTTTTTTTCAGATTATGTTGCAGTTCTAAACAAACTTGACAAGTAAATTGTCCACGCATGATGCTGTGCTGGCGATGTATGAATTGCCACATAAAAGAATCACAATATGTAAATTAATAAATTGTTTTCTCCCCCCATCTCTAGTAACAAATGTCCGTGTCAGTCTAAAACATTTTTACATATTCTTTTGAGGTAATTTAATATAAGAATATTGGTTATCATTGAGGATTATTTTGCTCGTACAACCGCAATTGAAGAATGACTCAAAAATAGATGAGTGACTCATACAAAATTGCCATTGTTTTGCTAAACAGATATTTTTATGGTGCTGTAGAAACTCAAGAGATCAGTCATTTTCGCTGTTATTACAAGCAGGAGCTTTGGATCCTTCACTATTTCCAGTAAAATCATATTAATGAGAAATTCAACCTGAAGACTTTGGTGCGAAGCTGCACAAACTAAACGGGTAAAGCTGTGCTGCATCTTTTTCTGTTTTAGTTGAGATAAATTTCCGCTGGTGCTACATTCAACAGCCAGTCCAATAGCATTGTGGGAAACCGTTAATCTTTGTTGATAGAATAATTTCAGGGTGGATTTTTCCTTTAAAAGCAAACTGACAATGTTACAATGGCATATTTTAACAGAATTAATGTAAAGTTAATTAACTTTTTTTAAATCCTTTTTTTATGTTTAGTGTTCATCTGCAGCTCGTCTGAGAAGTTACATTTTCAGAGTGAGTGTGCCAGAGAGACTGGTGTAAATGCATGCAGAGTTGAACAGCCTGTTCCACCAACACGCGAGGAACCTGAAGCATCATCGCAGCACGTCCATCAGGTCTGATTAAATCCCATGGATATATCTATGTGATGATGATTATTCGCTGTATCTCTTGTAGCCTGGACAAGTTCATAAAGCAGTTTCTTGCTCTTCATTGTAGACTGTCCAGATACTGGAGGACAGATCTGCTTCAGCAACGGTGATTAAAGAGGAGGGCAGTGAAAATGACACATGGAGAAGGGGAGAAGGTAAGAGAACAGGCATAGCGAATGGTTTTATAAATTCAGTGCCCGCTTAAATATCAGATCCAAATGGCAGCCTACTCCTACTTATTTTTGGCTGCTCCCGTCAAGTTGTCGCCACAACAGACAATTAAATCTGTTGACACAACTTGACACAGGTTTTATGCCGTGTCAAGTTGTACCCGGGCTTATGACCGGGACTACATGCCATGTCAGGGGTACTATGGGGTGCGGGAACCCACTGGCAGCGGGGCTCGAATCCGGATCCTCAGATCCTCAAATGAACAAGCAAGAGCCCTAGCCGCCTGAACTACCACTCCCCTTTTTCAAGTGCCAGTCACTGCTTCAAAAAAAAAAAGAGTCCTACACAGAAATGCCAAAACATGCATTTCCTTGAATGACCACTAGGGACTGAAAAAGTCAATCACCATTGATAATCATGTTACCATTTCCAACTTTACAGCAGAAAATAAAAATGTTTGCAGCCTGGTTTTGGATATGATGGCTAGATTTCCCATTAATTAAAACTGTACAGGGGTGAAATTACACAGGGGCTGTATGATTGGCTTGGATTCCGCCATGTTTCTAATATAAATAACTTTTTTTGCTGCAGGACAGTTTCCTTATGAGCATCATGGAAATAAGCCACTCACCCCAGCGCAGGAGATAAGTGAAGAACCAAACCGGTGTACTGAAGACATAGAAAGACAGAGAGCGCACCTCACACACACCTGTTCTCCGAGTACGAGCAACGAGAAGCATCCAGGCAGTCTAAGACTTCAGGTGAAAGCTGAGAAGGAGGAAGAGGAAGAAAAAGAAGTAGCCGAGGTCATTCTGGTGGAGGAGTCTGAGCAAAGGAGAGAAGAAACCAACCACCTTGAGTTTGCTTATAATGACACCAGTAATGAGGCAGAAAGAACAGAGAAATCCTTCACATCCACTCAGTTTTCATGTGACCTTCCAGTGTTCTCTCAGTCTGTGGAGACGGCCATAGAACAACCCGGAAATGATGTCAAAACTATACAGAGTGACCAGATAGAGATGTATGGCGTCGGACAGGTCAGCGTCCACGAGCAACCGCAGCCAGCCTGGTGCAGAGACAGAGCACACGAGGCAGATCATATAGTACAAAGACAGAGGCATGAAGGATCAAGCACACACCAGGAGCACAGGACCATATCCAGACCCGGCAATGCCGGAGTCAGAGCTGGCATGGTTTCCCAGCCTGGGTCTAACATACCCCATCAGGCATTTTTGGGACGTGGGCGTGGCGGACTCAGACGTTTCCGTGCTCAGTGGGTAACAAGCGTGGACGGAGAGCGACGCTTCAGGTGCTCATTCTGCGAGAAGACGTTTGTGCGCTTTGGCCAGCTGAAAGAGCACGTGCGCAGCCACACTGGCGAGAGGCCGTACACATGCAGCCAGTGTGGCCGCAGCTTCACCAAACAGGGCAATCTGATCCGGCACGCCGTGGTGCACAGCGGAGAGAAACCATATCAGTGCAGCCTGTGCGGGAAATGCTTCACTCAGCGCTCCAGTCTGAAGTCCCATCAGAAAACGCACACGCCAGACAGGGACACTGTCCTGCAAGGATTAGCTGTGCGTCAGCTTGTTCGAGAGCAACATGACAGTCTGGCTGTGACGCAAAACAGGGGATATGTGTAGAGTTGGCTTCATTATAACTCAGATGGGCTTGTATAGATGAGCAGTTGCACAGATACGACGGCGGAACTTCACAATACCAAAAATGACGGCTTAAAGAAGCTCATTGATTGGGCAGTGCTTACATTCCTTAGGAAAGTTTTCTTCTGTTCAGAAAACATAATGACATATCTTAAAACTCATTTTTTTAAAACTGATTTTAAGGAACAGTACTGTATGTACTGTTTTTAGACACATTGTTCATACAAATTAGGGTTTTAGTGAAAGTTTGGAAAGCATGAAAGCTAATCAAACATATAAAAAAAAACACTAGCTTGCTAATGTAATATGTCATAAAGTTGTGTAGGTCAGAGTTTGTAAATTGTGCCACAATGCGGCAATTTTGGCATTCAGCTTTCGCCTTTTTTCAAACAGCAGACTCCTATACATTCCAAATGCATTAATCATTGTACTAGACTTGTTGCTATGAGCATGCAACCTGAAAGCATGTTTAGTAGGGATGGGAGTCTCCAGAGACCACCCGATACAATGTTATCACGATACCTAGGTGCCGATCAATGATTTCAAACTTTTAATCTAGACAGTGCCTGGCTATATTTCCGCCTGTAATACTTCTGCACCGGTGCTCCGTCTCATGTCAAATAATAATCTTTTATGTTATTATGTGACACACCAAAGCATAGTCATGAAATGATCTCACTTTTTGTCAGACTCTGTGTATTGTCTTATGGTGCAAAAACAACCACAAATGTTGTGAAACATGTTTCTCGTTACGCTATTACAGACAGTGATTCAAAAAGTATCTCAGGATACGTGCAGACCTGCTCATTCTGAGTGTCACACGTGTTCCCCGTATATCAGTTGTTTGTCATAAATGTGTTACGTAATAATCCACGTAAGTGAACCCTTTTCAATAAATACAAAAATGATTGTCCAACAGGGGGCGCTCTCAAATAGCCAATGGATTGTGTGTGTGTGTGTTTTTTGTTAGAGGAACCAGGAGATTTTGACAAAACAGAGATGTGTTTGCCTTTATATGAAGTCAGACATTTGAAACACACTGGCTATAATCACTTGCTACATGATATATTTTTTTTACTGATACTGTAAAAATTATAAAATATTCTATGTTAGGCCGAAATAAGTTTTCTATAATATACATAACTATATAATTTTAAATGTATAACAACATGACAACATTAGTTGACATCAACAAATCTTCTATGGTTTATAGACAGACATCTGTCAAACTACGGAACTACTTCATTGATTCTAATTGAATAATTTTTTTCACATTTAAAACACTTAAAAGGATTACAGTTTTAGAAACAAACATGCTTTCTCTTTGCTTCCCGTTAATGACACTGTACTTTTTTATTGCACATTCATAAGCCATGATTGAAAAAGGTCATCAAAACACTCCTTTGGACATGATTGATATCCAAATTAAATGGAGTCAAGGTGCAACTATTTAAGTAATATTGGTAAGGACATACATGGGGCGTTCAAGTCAAACTGAGACTTTTGATTGTGCAATCAATCAGTAAAACCTACCTTTATTTCTCTATGTAAAATCTAGGGAAGGGAATCATCAGGGACCTCCCAATATGATACCACGATACCTAGGTGCCGATTCGATTTGTATTGTAATTCAGCACATATCATAATTTTATAAATATTCTGATTCAATATTTCTTTTTCAGATTTAGTAACAATTCTAATTAAACTCGCTGCTATCACACAGGATACTGTGCCTCCTGTCAGTGTTTGTCCACCTGTAGGACAATAGAAGAACTACAACATTTAACATTACTTCTAACGCCATTATGAATAAATTCTAAAAATGTATTTTGAAGATGTGAAGTAAGAGTGGGCGAAACATGAATCACCCCACAGAATTTTGATACGTAACTGATTTTTTCCCCCCTCCATCTCTAATATAATCCACTACTACACTAATGCACTTATCCCAGCGTTTCATTAATGCTTGAATAGGTAGAACGTTTTCTCAGTACACCGATGCTGGCTTCCCAGGAGAACTACTGAGTTCCTGTAATGAGCGAGTAGTGTTTGTGAATGATCGTGTGTACAGTTCTGGCAGACAGATACGTGTCTCTTCTGTTATCCATTGATTTTCAAGGATCAAGCTTTCCACTCGCTGAAAGTTCATGGGAATGAGGGCGATGGGCTCCGAGCCACACAAGTCTTCTTTAAATCTCAATCGGTTTCATGCCTTCATTCATGAGAAATTGGCTTGAACGCTCCTCTTAGTAAGTATTGAGCTTGAGGAAATGAAGGCCACAAGTGTGAATCATTTTATTTTGTTGAGATATCGTAAATACCTTCTATTATAATTTCCTGCATAATTCAGCCAAAATTTGTGCATACTGTATGTTTTGTTAAACACATACATGAAAAGAAAAGTAACCTCAGTTAAAGTGAGATTATTTAACCTTTAAAATTATTTAACCTTAATCTTTTTGTTTTCTATTATTCCCGTTTATCATGATACTTTGAAAAAATGATTTAGTCAAGATAATGAAAATGTGCAGTTTGTGACCCTGAGCTTTCATACACCTGGCCTGAGTGTTTTCTAGAAAAGATCCTGTGCATAAAAAGATCTCTGATAAGAAATAACTGATGTCCATGTCACTTGAACAAAACCTCATAGAAGTATGTGCTCTTAAGATGTTAATGGTAAGTGCATGCCGTACACCATTGTATTATCTGACTTTTAAATGACTTCTCTAGCTTAGTGATGCAATGTTATTTTTTACAATACAAGTCTTATTGCTTAGAATTTTGTTCCAAATTCAATGTTTATAGTGTTAACAAAAAGTCAGTTCTATCCATTATTAAGGCAAGTGTGTGTGTTTTATTTATTTTTTTCAAAGCTGTGTAGGTGTTCCATGAATTTCTGGACTGTGTGAACATGTACACTTTGTGACCTTTGCTTCTTAGAAGAAAAAAAAAAGGGTTTTAAGTGCAGGTCCACTTGCATTACGAACAGCAACAAAAAAAGACTGCATTTTTCCTCTAGTGATAAAATGAGCAAACAGGTAGCACAACATTTTTTGCCTTGGAGTCCAGCCATTAAACAGACACATTTTTTTCACAATCCAAGCTAGATGGACAGATTTAGCTCTTTGGGGAGACAATTCTTTGTGAGAGATGTTTACATGCCGGAAAGGACCGGGCAGTGATGTGTCGAGGTATGAGGCTCAAATCTTGATCAAGTGGTTTCTGCGGATGTAGAAATGAATAGTAGAATGAGCATTCCATTGCACGTTTGATTTTTTGGTCTGGAATTAGTTTTTGAAACTTGACAATCAAGGGTGGGTTAAGCAGGGGGAATAGTGGAAGTGACTACTTGTAGTAATACAATAGACATGTATTTGCACTCGCAAGATCCATGCTTCAACTGAATGACTTGAAAAAACCTAAAGTATAATATACAATCCACAAAGTATAACATATATAATATACAAAGAAAAATATATGAAAAGAATGAGCTGAAAATGTGTAAAATATAGGAGAATAAGGAGGTGTAATGTTGAAAGAAACAGCAATCAAAAGTGAAATCAGTGCAAAAAGTGAGTGGTGCAAGGATGAGATAATGAAGGTCCATGTAGATCAGGACACAAGATGTGAGGTAGAAGCCTTTACGAAAGGAGAGCTACATGAATAACTAAGAATGAGTAGTGACTAAGTGATGTTCATGACCAAGAATCTCGCATGTATGGCCCTGGGAACAAAATGATTTCCTGATTCTGTCAGTATAGCAGCTCTGTGATAAAAGTCTGCCCCTGAACATGCTTTGAAACAGTGGGTGACTGGTGTTGGACATGCTGGACAGGGCTTTGGTCAAGGTCCTCTCTTCCAGATCCAGACTAACCACTGATCACAATTATTTCTAATAACCAATCACTCATGACCATTGTTTCCCAATGACCACTGGTCATTGGACATCATTGGTCGGCATGGTGGTGTAGTAGTTATCACATCACACCTTCAGGATGGGGTGTTTGATTCCCACCTCGTGTCTGTGTGTACGTGGAATTTGCATGTTCTCTCAATGCTTGGCGGGTTTCCACCCGCCAGTGTGATGGATTGGCACCCCATCCTGGGTGTACCCTGCCCCATGAGCTAGTTCCCTGGGACTGGCTCAAGGCCTCCTGCAATTCTCCATATCAAGGGTACTAAGGTACTAAGCTATTTATAAATTTCCATAGCATTTCAATAATACTTTTTGTCAATTTTAAGTAACTATGTTAAACATGTGGACAGTTTGAACTTTGATGGCCTTGTATATTTCCTTGTATTTGTATAGAATACAAACAACAATCTTTAATCAATCTTCATTTGCACGCTGCTGGTCTGTAAGTGAATGTGAAAGGACTTACGCCGGAGCTCTCAGTTCAGGTATTCTACACGCTCTTAGCACGGACCGGACGGCTGCTGATATGTTTGAAATGACACGTGTTTTGTCTCATATTTGCGCTTCACATTACTGCTTTTTATTAGGGCCACAGTTTTAAACGTACTGCAGGAAGAATAAACATATATTGATCTGTCTATAGGTGGCATGATGGTGTAGTGGTTAGCACTGTCGCCTTGCACCTCCAGGGTCCAGGTTCGATTCCCGGCCAGGCTCGATTCACGTCTCTGTGTGCATGGAGTTTGCATGTTCTCCCCGTGCTTGGTGGGTTTCCTCTGGGTACTCTGGTTTCCTCCCACAGTCCAAAGATATTCAGGTTAGGCTAATTGGCGTTCCCAAATTGCCCGTAGCGTGTGTGTGTGTGTGCCCTGCAATGGATTGGCACCCTGTCCAGGGTGTGCCCTAAGCCTCCTGGGATAGGCTCCAGGTCCCCGCGACCCTGAATACAGGATAAAGCGGTATAGAAGATGAGTGAGTGATCTGTCCATTATTCTCTGAAGGTTCAGTTGTCATAGTCCACTTTCTTTAAATAAGCCATGATGTGTCACACTTTCGATTATCTTCCAAACACTTTGTGCACTTTGGTACACTCTCGCTTCGATTAGCTCTGTTAGATGCATCTAGCTGTGTTACTGGTATATTAATTATTCTCATTTATCAGTCTGGATATAAAACCGTCAGCCGGTCTGGGTTTGGACCGCAGGCTGCTATTTTGTGATGCCTGTGCTATAGGATAAGCGCTATAGAGAATGAGTGTGAGTGACTGGACACCATTTTTCTTATCAACAAACAAATACAATTTCCAGTTTTTTTAAACAAATTTTGATTTTTTTAAAAAAATATTCTGATTATTCGATTTAGAAAATTTGCTTCTTCATGTAAAACCTTTTTTGGTGCAAATTATTCAGGTCCATGATGTCATTTGGGCGAAAATGCATTAGCAGCTAATTTCCCGACCCGGGGTCTTTTTTGACACACATAAACTATTAATCACACTTCATTAGTTTTTTTTTTTATATATATATAATTTATTTTAATTTTTGAGCTTTCATTTGGCTAATCTGTCTTTCTTTAGAAATCCTTCTATTCCAGTATTTACGGTAAGCGTTAGACAAACCGGAAGTAGACACTCGTGCTGCTGTAGAGACTCGAGGAGGATCATTTTACTGTATATGTACAGCAGTCGGTTCATGAGTAATATCTCATCAGAAAGGGTCGCGACTGAAGTGTCGGGTGTATGTATGAGTGGCCGGTTTGCAGAAGAGGACGATGCTCTCGGAGGACACGGCGCCCAGCAGCAGCAGCAGCAGCAGCGGTTCTTTCCACAGCAAGCTGGCCTCGGTCATGGCCGTGTTGGCTCAGTCAGCTGTGGCAGAAATCAGCAAAGTGTACGATGACGGGCTGCTGCTGCTGCGCCTGGAGGTCTGCCGCAAAGACTCCGAGATCCAGACGCTGAAGGGAAAACTGGAGACGGTAGAAAACGAGCTGCGGCTTCTGAAAGAGTCTCAGAGCTCCGAGAGCCGCGACGTGACCCCCAGCCTGACCCCTGTCCCCTGCGCAAACACACCAGGTAAACCCGAGAGCTGCAGAGGGCTGGGACACGGGACATCAGAGTGTAATGGAATATAGACATGTGATGGTTCACTCTCTCGGTGTTTAATGAGAACATCATCATCATCATCATCATCATCATTATTATTATTATTATTATTATTATTATTATTCACTTTGATTTCTGTGATACAGTCACTACTCTGAGATCTTTAGAAAGTAAACAAGGCACACCAATACTGATTAATCAAATTAATAAAAATAAACCAATCAAATTAATTACTTGAATTATTTCAGGCACACTGACAAATGAATCAATCAAATCAATAAAATGAACCAAATTAAAGAAATGACTCAATCAAATTAATTTCATCTATCAGTTCTTCTTGATTTGATTCATTTTATTGATACACGAATCAATCAATGAAACAAATTTATCAATTACAAGAATTAATCAAATTGGCTCACTTACACATTACGGGCAATTTGGAGATGAATCAAATCAATTACACCAATCAATCAAGATACACTGATAAATGGATCAGTCAAATGAATGAAATAAATCAATGAACTGAATCAAATCAATAAATGAACCAATAAATCAAGGCACACTGATATAAATGAATCAATCGAATTAATGAAATGAATCAGTCAAATCAATTACATGGTTTAATTAACGCTACTGTTTAATAAAATTAAATAGATCCATCAAGGCACGATGATACGAATGAATCAAACCAATCACTCTCACTCACTCATCTTCTATACCGATTTATCCTGTATTCAGGGTCGCGGGGACCTGGAGCCTATCCCAGGAGACTTAGGGCACAAGGCGGGGTACACCCAGGACAGGGTGCCAATCCATCGCAGGGCACACACACACACACACACACACTCATACTCAATTTGGGAATGCCAATTAGCCTATCTTACATATCTTTGGACTGTGGGAGGAAACCGAAGTACCCGGAGGAAACCCACCAAGCACGGGGAGAACATGCACAGAGACGGGAATCGAGCCTGGCCGGGAATCGAACCCGGACCCTGAACGTGCAAGGCGACAGTGCTAACCACTACACCACCGTGCCGCCCTCAAAAAGCCAATCAAAAATTATTAAATGAGTATAGTTAATCAGTTGAATGAATCCAGGCAAAATCTAATAAATGAAATGAATATCAAATGAATCAATCAAGGTATACTGATACAAATAAAATTAAACTAAGCTAATTAATCAATCACTGGAATCAATTACATTCACTGACTCAGTCAATCAAGGGAAATGATATAAATGCATTACATTTATTAGTCAAAGATCAGGGATACAAATGAGTCAAAAGCAGGATATCAATAAATATAAGGGAAAAAACACTAAATACAAAAACAGGACATGAAACACCTATGTGCATTATTCCATTTCATATAGTTTTTTTAAAATAGAGAGTAAACATACATTTATTCATCTTCAGTAAGTTGTTTTATCCTGGTCACGGTCATTGCGTATCTGGGCACTAAGAGATCAGGAACACATCCTGTGTGGGATGCCAGTTCCTCACAGGAAACAATGCCCACACAAACACACACACACACACCCACACACACACACACACACACACACACACCCCTACTGTAGGAACTATTTTGAACATGGTGAGAATAAGGTGAGAACAAAAAACTGCACGCAGACAGCATGTCAAGCGGCCATCACTAACAAACCATTAGAAATGAACAAAATAATGTACACACAAACAGTCTGGGTCCAAGATTTAACACTCTGATCTCAATTGCGAGTCCTCTGAGATTCCACTAGAGATCAGGTCTTACCTCTGGGTCGTCTGGTTTTCTACCAGCTTGGAAAAACATTTTATTGGAAGATTGCCTACACTAAATTTATTCTACAATGTCCCTAGATGAACATGGCATTAGACTAATTTTCTGAAGTAGAACATCTTGGCTGGTCCCAAATAAGGACATGCAAACCTCGTTTAAAACTTTTAGTGGGACTAATCGTTTGCTATTTCTCTTCTCTTCTCTTCAGACCTTACAGAAATCACAGATGAGACGGAGCAGCATCTTTCTTGGAAATATCATCCTGTTGCAGATGTGTGTAATGGAAAGGAAAAGGAGCATACAGGCGAAATTAATCACAAATCAACAACAGAAAGAAATTCACAGGACATTCTTACAAAGGAAACATTACACACCCCTACAGAGCCCGAACAATCTACAGAGGATCAGAATCAAGCAGAGAGCAGAACAGAGTTTCAGGAAGAGACAGAACAGGTGATACGAACTTTAGAGGAGAGCAGCGTGGAGTACGTTGTAATCGAGGACAGCGAAACGCAGCCGTGGTCATCTTTGGAGAACGGCGTGGAACATGCAGAGGACCCTGACTGCTCTGTTGTAACCGAGCAAGACGGCCATCTGCTGATCTCCTCCGTGTGGAGTGTTGGTTCTAGCACATCCAGTCCTGTGGGTGATGCGACTACTGCAAACAGGTTCGACGTAGAAGAAGCGAGACAGCAAAGGATGCTGCAGCAGACCAGGACCGAAGAAGGGCCGAGAGACCTAAACCAATCACGACAGGTACAACACAGAGGGAATACAGCAGTCCAGAACAGACTCCTTCTTCCTTCAAGAACTCATGAACGTGCCGCACTCGCTGTAGCCAGGCTACCTCAGACGAGAAAGCCGATGAGAGAGAAATGGTTCATGTGTTCGTTCTGTGGCAAAAGCTTCGACCGCATCAGCCACCTTCAGATGCACCACAGAATTCACACAGGAGAGAAACCGTTCCACTGCAGCATGTGCGGGAAGAGTTTCTCTCAGCAAAGCAACTTGCGCACACACCAGAAAACACACAAAGATCTCAGGACACAAAGTAAAACGTTTTGAAAATAAGACAGCTAGAATGTTTGTGTCACTGTTTCTTTTATTATGATTATCATTATTTTCTAATATGTAAACCAACACCTAACTTAGATCTGATCATTTCATTTTTACAATAAACAGTTGGCAATACTTCTTTTGTCTTTAGAAAATATACAGTAGAATACAGAAGAAAAAAATATACAAAAAGTCATAAAAAGGTATAAATTGCTTGGTAAGTTCGTCTTACTATATTTACATGAACATTGCTCACATATATAGTGCACTGCACTCGTGAATTCTAAAGCCAAGTATTTACAAAACATTAATAAAGAGCAGCTAGTCTGGGTTGTGGAACAAAATCATCAATGTGTCATCATTTGATGATAAAAAAGCTGCAGAGGTGTAGTAACAGTGGTGGATAAAAGTATTAAGACAACATATTACGTATTAATTTCTAATTAGTTCAAGCCTATCTGGCTGAAAAGTTGTGCTGATTAACTGAAATAACTAAAATCTAGTGAAAAACTCTTATGTGACAATGGTATTCAACTTCTGGAACCATTGCCTGGGTCGTTTCCAGACCTAAACCCAGAAGTAAAGTGATGAACAATGGTAAAGAAGGCAGTCAAAAAACATGATGCAATCAAGCAGGCACGGATTGAGTGAGGGACACCAGGGTACACAGACGTCTTTTGACCCTATGCACAACCAGATCCAGCAGGTTTTGAAGAATAAAGAATTCATACTAAATATTGATTGTTGTATAACAATTTTATTGCATAAAATAAATCTTGATTGCCATTATTTAAAATTTTGGAGAATGTAAGTAAAACATTTTCACTTATGTCTCAACACTTTTGGCCACCACTGTACAGTATGTCTGTATGTTCACTCTGGGCTAATTCAGTGTTAAAAAGTAATGAAAATCAGAATACGCTGAGGTAATTCATACGGAGTAAAAATATCTCTGAAAACACAAGTTAAAGTCACAAGTAGTAAATAAAAAAGTCACTTGTGTAACAGGTTGCTATTCTTCTGGCAGTTTAAAGCTGCTAATCCTCACCATGGCTTAAAGGCTTTTTTTCGCGCATGTGATAAAACTTCACTGGCTCTCCTGTCCTTTCAGCGAACTCTCGGTCTGTTCAAGTAGCTCTGTTCCACTGCGTCACGTAGCCTGCACCGGAGAGAACGTCTGCTTCCTGCATACATTAAAGTTCATGAAATCTTCTTAAACTGTCTTAATATCCAGCCTTTAATTTTGGCTGTGGAGATTTCTTTCCATCTGCACTTAAATCACTTGAGTTTCAAGTGATATATATTCACATCCCAGACAAAGGTCCAGACGAGTCCAGATGGTGAATCAATAGATAGTGAGAGGAGTTCATGTCCTGAAATACTAGATGGTTGTCCGTCATACCTCCAATCCATCAAGGAAGTAAGAAAAAGAAGAACAAGGTGTCTCTTAAAAAAATGTATCACTAATTTGGTCAGCATGTGGTTATCTTGTAATCCAAATAAACCACCATTGTGGGAACAGTATCTGCAGGTATTAAACCCTAACATTTAAAATGGTAATATTAACTGTGTTACTTTTGCACATTATCTCACTCAAATAGTCCCAACCGAGTAAGTGGTGCAAGTGTGTACGTAAATGCATTCATCAGTTCCGGCTTTTGACTAGATGTCGGTCAGCTTAAATCCATTGACGTGTCCACATCTGTATATGTAACCTGCGTATAGATGACCCTTGAGTGTGAGTAGAGTACAAATCTGAGGTGACCATCGGTTACGATATGTGCTCACCTGCTTATGGTATTAACATGTGCTCCAGTGAGTATAGAATAAACTCGTTGGTCAGATGAAGCAGCGAGCAGGATGAGCTCTAGTGGACCACCAAGTGTCCTGAAAAGACTGCAGGAATGACACGCAGTCTAGAAACTCTTTGTCCGCCTCGTTGTTATATGATTTGGGAACGGGAATGCAGTACGATAGAGTTTTGGTTAATAATTGGCCTGAGCACGCCGTTGCTATAGTGGAAGTGTGTCGAGAGTGCCTCCGCAATCTCATCCGAGTTTAGGGTGTTGTCTCCCTCCTCTCCCTCTGGCATGCCTTCTCTCTGGCCCCATAAGGCTTTTTCTGTCCCTCCTTCTCTTGAAGTCACCGAGCTAATAGACAAGGGTACAGGGCTCTGGTCCCTGCAATGATCTAGATCCTAAGTGACAGAAAGGAAAAAATCAAAAGCAAGTTACTTCCCAAAGCCCAAGACAACTGCATTCTTACTGTTATTGCATTTATTGCTAATTGGTGAATTTACAACTGGCTACAAAAAAAAAGAGAGTGATATTCTGATGTTGTTACCTGCTTCACCCTAGCCATAGAAATAATGAGACACATTTCCTGATAACCGGGCCACTTTGTGCCCAAGTGACCATTAGTGAAACTGACCGGTTTTACGTCAGGTATTAAGTAACACAGGTTAGTTTTGCGCTATGACCATTGGTGTGTGTTAGGTGAAATGTATAAAATGTTCAATTCCAGTAAAAAAAAAAAAAGAAAAAAAAAGGTTGATAAAAACCTTAACCTTTACTCCTAAACATTGTTTTAAAGTACTTTAAATTAACATTATCCAAGCTGTGATATAAAAGCATGCTTTTCTTTGCTGTAAAACCACGCTGCTGACAACATTTTATGTATACACACATACTAAATACCCCCACGCACACATAATGAGTCTCACCAATGTCATATTACTGCTCTTTATATAGGATGCTGTTCTCTGAATGCGGTCTTGTCTCTCCACCTCTGTCTCTTTCCTCCTCACACTCCCTCTCACTGAGGGGCAAGACGTGTAGATGGCAGGACGTCCGAGGCTGTCATAGTCTGCTTCTCTGTACCCAACTCCCTGCTCGAATATTGTGGAAGTCAGTATTTATCTACACGACTCTTAGGTGATGCTAAATATATTATAAACATGTAAATTATTACAGGAGGTGTCTGGAGATCACATGATACACTACCTCAAGTGAAAAGGCACTGTTTTTTATAGGTCCATATAAGTCCATTCCAATTAACGTGGATTCTTCAGTCTACAAGATCAGACATGACATACAAAATAGTTAAAATTTCAGTTTGAGCCTCAAGGCATTTTAAGGTTCTGTCATGTATATATCTACATATGCACTCATGTATAGATGTGCCTTTCAGGCCAGCAAGACAATCTACATTCTTCTTTGACAGTCTTGTGCAAGCCTGTGTGTTTTATAACACTGCCATTGATGACCTGCTTCATACATGTCTGGAAATAGAATTTAGCAAAAAGCCGAAAAAAAAAAAGACCTTGGAGACTTAATTGGGCTTATTTGTTTAAGGAGAAGCGGTATCTTTTTAAAGCAATAAAAACCTTAGCCAGACGCTACCGGAAAAAGTTTCCATTTGCAAACAATACACGCTTTGTGTTTGCTGAAGCAGGAACCTGTCAATTATCACACCCCAGGTGTCTACATTCATTTATAGCATTATTGCCTCCATGTTTACATCTACCATCAACACATGCAGAGCTTTTATCTATAAAGATGGCTTAAAAATAAATCCATGAGCAAAATATGTATCATACTGGATAAACTATTAACCACAAACACAACTGAAATAGTCATATTAATAATATTCTTATAATGTCTATGGAATTTGTTCACAGTTAATAAAATACCCCGAAGGTTTAGATACTTTAAAAAATAAAATACTAACCTTGTATGCTGTTTTTTATGTAGTCTTAACTGTTTATTTAAGCTAAGCAATTATGGGCATCGTGTATCAGGAGAAAAAAGAAAACCAGCCAAATACATCAGCTGTCCTTATTTCTAAAGATTGTCATAGCCCATAGAAAAAAACATATCTGTTTGCCTTTGTCAAACTAACTGCTAGGAATCTGATAATGTGTTTGATAATGTAAACTCATTGTCAGGTTGTACAATCCAATTTGTGTTTACCTGTGACCAATGCACAGTAGTTTACTACGTGTTAGCTATCCAAGTTAGGTAATGTACATAATGAAAAAAAATCATGTTTACAATATTGTCAGTTTTTCTTACTTTTCAAAATATCCCTCTGCAAAAATAAAACTCATAATAATCCCACTTGAGTCTATTTGTGACAAATCCATGCAGTTATCTAGCTGCCTTGATAAATTACAGAAAATCTAAATCATGGGATTTTGTTGAGATTACAGAAAACGACAAAGCAAATCAAAACTTGGATACAAAAACCCAATGGCTATCTATCTGTGACGTGTGCATTTATTAAAAGCTAACTAGTTGGCTAGCTGTAAGTAATGTAATTAGTAAAATTAGTAAGCAATTAGTAAGTAAACCCTGTTGTATATTCACAAATACAAAACCTATCAGGTACAATTAAAAAATAAACATTAGACAACATTACCTGCAGCCTGGGGTCAGTACTGACTGAGTTAAGTCTTCTCATAGAGTTCTGTCTTGAAAGATTATTGATCTCCTCCCTGAAATAAAAAGAAGAAAAAGAGATGAATTTGCAAAGGTGGGGACACTGACATGATGAAACTCATTTATAATGTTTGCTAGATTTTTATTATTATAGTGTTGCTGATAAAGGACAGCAGACTCACTTTTTCTCGTTTAGCTCCATTTTAAGTTTCCTGGTCCTGCGTTTATGGTGGCAGCTAACCAGCAGGATGATAATCGTCATGACGACAACTAAAACCCCAGCAGCTCCACCCACTATGATAAGGAGGAGGTTGTTGAAAGAGGCCTCGAGCTGGGAAGATCTAGAAGTGTCTTGAATTGTAAGGGGAAGAAAAGAAAATATATTTTTTCTACCAAATGGGGGCAGTGTATGTACACAGAATATCAGGTGATAAACTTATTTTGAAACGTTTCAAAGAGCTTTCAGAGAAATTTTATACACCGTTTGCTTTAAGAAATGTACAGCAAACATCTTAGCAAATTTTGTACTCTGTCAATACTGTGAATAGTCTATAAAGAACTTATTGAAGATAAAGTCACACTGAATCCTTTACTACTTTCAGTGAAAAACTACAATATGCCCAGATTAAGATTTTTATATGGTTACTTATTTTGTCTACTCTTAATAATGGTGCCTTTTTTTTAAAGGAAACGTACAAACTCTTCTTAAACTGCTTGGGTTCACTGGAAAAAAGAAAGAGGAAGCCAAAGTGAAGTGGAAAAAAGTCTTTCACAAGATGGATAGTTATGTAATAAAGGCAAGTTTTCTTAGAGCTCATCATCTGTTTAAAGAACAGCACCGCTTGCTTGTGGCATGATACTGCAAACATTTAAATCTGATAGAGACTGGGCTGTAGTAAAGGTGAAACCAAAACTTTTTACTTCACACTCATATATTTAAAAAAAAAAAAAAAAAAAAAAAAGCCTTTCCCTGCCTAGTTTCCTTAGAAACTTAAGGTTACCTGTATTATTTATCCATCAATATACAGTAGATAATATTAAATATGGAGCACATTTAAAATCATTTGAAGCACACAACTGGACATTGCGGTCACTACAAAGGAAAGTTTTAAAAACTACATTACACTTTATCTATATGCAAAGATTTTGTACACAATGACTATGACTGTCAGTAATCATGGGTGTTTTGCACTCAGGTGATATGATTCAATTCGTAGGAGACAGAGACAAAGTTTATAGAGGAGAGTAAGCCTTACCTGGGATCTGGACGTTAACTTCTGTCTTCACCGATCCCACCATGTTTCTGGCTTCACATTCGTACACTCCTTCATCTGATTTATTTAGGGCACGATTGAAGATGAGCCTGTTCCCCTCTAGAGATATATCCTTGGGCAAAACCCCACCCTTCCTGAACAAAAGCAGTAAATATTTTTAATTTATTTTTTAATTATTTTTTTATTGCTCTCTCTCTTTCTCACTTATATACATGCACACACACATATGTACACAAAAACAGACAGTTAATTTTTAATTAAAATTCATTTTAGATTCATTAAATATAGTGAAATATTTCAATCCTTTATTTCAAGTCTATTTTAAGCACCTTTTCTAACCACCCTTTTCTGTTCCAGTCAACTTTCCATGAATATTCGTCAGTACAGCACCTTGTGGCTTACTCTCCTTGTGGAGGGTGTCCATCATGTTCTGTACAACTGTCAAGTCAGCAGTCTTCCTCAAATGTCTCCTGAACTAGACCGGGAGATGCACTATATTTATGCTGTATGAATAACAATTTACTCAATCTAAAAATGAAATATTCTAATATTTTGAGCCATAATCATTAAAATGAAGACAGAAAAGGCTTCAAATGTTTTACTTTATATGTAATGAACATAGAAAATATGAGTTTCACTCGTTATTCAAACTTTTTTGAGGCTGTGGACTGTGTATATGTCCCTCAATGTTTTTGATCAGTCTTTTTGATTTTTAGCGCTTTTTTGTTATACAAGTTACTTATTCGGTTATTATTATTCATTCACTTATATTTATTTTTTTTAATTCCCATAAAACTTTTACTTAATAAGCATCCATCAATATTGTTCAACAATCACATATGACAAACATGAAGCAAACTGAGAACTGAAACTCACACATGCAGTACAAAAGACACACACTTGAAATACAGTGTAGGACTACATTGTAAGAAAAATGGGTACTACACCATACCATTCCTTTTCACTTGTGTTGTACCAACTGTACTTATTAACTGTACCATACTTTTATTTACCTTTCCACCTAGAAGGGTGCATATAGAATACTTTTAAATATTCACTAGAAAAGGTTAGTATGATTATATGCATCTTGAAAGTTGAAACATATTTAAGGTGAAAAACATACTGGAACCACTCAAAGAACAAGGAAATTTACTGTCGTGTGGCTTTTTTTTCCTTCTGTTAGTGTACATGTGAACTTCAATTCAGCTGATTACCATAAGTGAGTCATTTCCTCCATTATATACAAAAAACATTCTATTTATGGTGGGTCCTGTCACTCGCCCAGTAGATCTCCAAAATAATAAATGACTTAAGCCTGAATATTTTTCTTCTTTGTTTGTAATAAGCATCTTTGTCTAATGCACTGAATGTGAGTGGATTGTCCTTTAGCCTTAAAATTCTTAACACAGTCACTTAGCTGTGCAAAAGACACACCCCGATACTGTGCGTGTTGCGCGCACACACGCACACACAAAAGAAAGGACCCACTGTTGTAGCGAAAGGGGACACACTGCCTTGTACACAATAAAACCAAGGTTCTCAGGTTCCAGATCTCTAAATCATACACACATTCACACACAAACCACTGCACACTATTCTTTTCTATTGTCTTTGGATAATTATTTACAACTTTATATTAAAATGTAATAGGACCATTACATACAGTAATACGTTTAGAAACATACAGTACCAGCCCAAAAACCTAAGATTATTTTTATACACAGTAACTGAAGATATGCTTGTGACTGTAAGTGCAGACAGTTTGCATGGTTTGGGAGCAAAAACACAGACCTTCTTAGCGATGCCTGCTATATCGATGTCTAATCCAAAAGATTGTTAAGTTTGCATATGCAGGCGTCACCCTTGATATTCTGTCTGCACAGTGTCTCTAATCAAACTAAAACCCTGTCTTTTGGTGCCCATTAAAATGATATTTAAAGTCAAGCACTGTCATTTAAGGCTTAGGATGCATCTCTCTGTTCTCATCCCTCCTCCCTCCTCCTCTGCTCTTGGTCTTTTTTTCTCATTCACTGAGTTTTCTCTATCCCCCTCCTCCACCCTCTCTAACCTCATGTGAAATCTGGTCTCCCCACTGTCTCTTCAGTAATACGGTGTAATGCTACACCACAGCTTTTATTTTACCCTCAAAAGAGCATTTGAATAAGCGGCACTTAGGGACTTTATTGCCTTTTGTCTGTGTGTGTATGATTACACGTGTAAAACAAAGCGAGAGAGCGTAGGCCAGGTGGGTATGATGTGCATTTTCTCCCGATTGTACTGAGATTCATGAGAGTCATGGATATTTGCTAACAAACCGATCGCATGGTAATAAATGGCGATGAGAGAATGGTTATGAATAAAGGAAGTTGAAGACAGGGTGATTTTACATAAGAAAAGTGTTGCTGAAAATGAAACAGAGACAGCCATAAACAAACAAACATGACAGCCGGGAAGACAGGTTTTTTTTTGCGCAAAGCAATACACGCAAACACACGCATGCAATCACACACTGGTAGAATGAGCGGCAGAGAAGGCAGGATGTACCTGGTCCAGGTGAAGTTGTGTGGTGGAGGATTACCTACACCCTCACACTTGAGCTCAGCCCCCTTCCGATTAACTGACCAGCTCTGATCATAACCAGTAACTGTAGCATCAGGAGGAACTAAAAACACACACACAAAAAAAAAACACTTATAAGACATTAAGGCCAAAGAGTCACCAGACTCAAATCTATTAATTGTCCTCATTATAAAAGGAGATCGCTGATATGATGAAAACATTCTCTAATTTTTTTTCAATAATCAACTTCCTGTTTGAAGTTTGTTTTCATAGTCAGAGCTAAGAGCAAATATTTGCACTGCGTTAGCTTTTAAGACACCTGAACCTCTATATTGATTGGTACATGTTTAATACCTGTTATACCACTGTCTCAATATTACAGCAACTAAGGAAGTCAGCAGTTATCTTTATTACCAAGCTCAAAGGTTTGCATAATCATCTGCATGCTCTAGTTAATGTATGTGATTATGACCTGTTACAGGTTGTTAAACGTTCTACCCAATTTGGACAAATGCCAATTCCTTTACACAAACCATTAATGACAAGGGAGGGTGAAGTCTACAGTGTGATTTCTCTGGGACATATGAAGCCAGCCAACTGTATCTTTTTAATCTGCCCCTCATGCTGCATCACTGAGCAGCATAACACACTCACCAAAATGGTTTATGGTCTCTCATATTATGACTTTGAATTTGCAGTGTAATTCTGCACATTATATTTTTGCCACAATGCTGCATACCGCTATAAGTGAGACACTAAGTTATTTCCTGCCGAATAGACAAGAATAGCTATACAATTTACAGTACACCAGCTGTGAACAGCAAGGTTCTGTTAGTTTAAAGCAGCATCAAACCAGGAATGAATCAACTTACATAAATCACCCAATGTGTAAACTTCGCAATTATGTCAAATACTATAGAAAGGTTCAGATTAGCTATTATGGCTTTAAGTTTGGTGAAGCTTAGCTACATGACAAACTGCAGTTAGATATTCTAGACAAGTTTAAATAGTAACAAGCTCCTTTTCAGGTCACTTAAAATATTTATAGTATATCTTTTTAAAATTAAATCTTGAACAATTAAACGACTAAAACCATGATGTTGCGAGAGCTTTGCATAATAAGCAGGGAATAAAGATAAACCCAAAAAATCAACATTAAAAAAATGAAAGTAATTTGGAAGGAAATGCGATTTCATCTTAGGAGGACATTACAGGCTTATAAAGGTAAATAATAAACATAAATTAAACATCAATAAATACAAAAGGAAAAGTTTGTCAATTGATTTGTGACCCCAATAATCAGACAGAAAGTGTGCACTGTTTAAGAACAGTTATGCAAAGAAAACTTTTTAAGAAGGAAAGATCTTCACAGAGGGTATGCCAAATGGTCTGTAGTAGGCATTATAGTGGACTCACAGTGCACTTGAATTGTGTTACTCAGCCTGCGGGGCTGCTCTAGTGCAGGGTGCCACACCAGGCAGTCCAGTTTGCGCCCGTTCATGTTGCGCAGGGGGTGCAGTGAGTACTGGGAGGTGACGACCCCATCCTCTGAGCTCCTGTTCTGTGATTGGCCGGGGACGTCGGTGTCCCAGGAGAGGCGTGGTGGAGGCAAACCAACCGCACGGCAGGTGGCGGCCACTCGGAATGTCTCACCCTCCTTCAGGATGACTTGTTCCAGCGTGGAGATGGGAACCCCTGAAGAGCATGAGAGGAATTTTTTCACTTTTGTTTTGTTCACTACTGACGCACATTATAGTCTTACATGCATAGGTTCAACCTGTAATATTTAAAAATCTTTTTTGAAAATTAGACTACATTCGTCTGAGAAAATACTCAAGCACATAAAGAACATTCGCGTTCACCCCAAGGTAAAAACAAACATGCAAAGTATATTTACAGTGCAAAGGTTTGCATAACCGTCATCAGAAGGTACAGTATGATGGAAATAATATAGAAAAAAATGTGTGTGTTAAGATATTAACAGTTGAATGAATGTGTTCAAAGACTTTTTCCACAACCCTTGCTCCTTGTTTTGGATTTTTAAGACTCTCTGTTTTTTCATTCAATTTAGTAATTTTTATAACCTATTTGAATTCTGAATGATGGTTTTTACTGATGGTAATGGTCCCTGCCCCCCTAAAAATGTCATGATATTTATAATCACTAACCTTCTCCAGGTCTGCTTTTAGGCCTGGTATTGCTACTTTAAAGATCACACTTGACTGTTCACGGAAAATACTTTTTTAAGCACTTTAAATAAGACTAACGATAAACTAAAATGTTGACTGTTTTAAGCCAGAAGACACATTAATGAGCCAAATTTGAATAAACAAACTACTGCATTTTAAAGGAAATTATTAATAAATTAGTTATTAATGAAGATATTTTACCATTAAACTTAAATTAAG
>JAOTRS010000022.1:5090958-5113648 GCA_028565755.1 Dinotopterus cunningtoni
CCCATTTTGTCACAATAACAATAATGCACAGTAATGTCTTTTGAGATCTTTCTATCAAAACCAGCATTAACCTTTTCATCAGTTTGATCCACCCCAGCACTTCTATTGGATCGGACTACACGGGCCAGCCTTCGCTCCCCATGTGCATTAGTGAGCCTTGGCCACCCATGACACTGTCGCCAGTTCACCGGTTTTCCTTTCTTGGATCACTTTTGGTATGTTGTAACGATCAGATTATTTAAATAAACTGAATTACACTAAAACAAGGGATCTTTATCTTAAGTGCCGGAGATGCCCGAAAACCAGTGAGCAAAAAAAAAAAAAAAAAAACACTCCAACGACCAAATAACAAAACCAAAAGTGTATTATACAAAAAACAAACAAAAGATGCACCAAAACAAACAAAGAAAACAATATTTACAAAATATAATACAACTAATGAAGGGTGTGAGTGGATTGAATGTCCAAAGTCCTGGTTATTGCAACAGTGTGTGTAAGGAGAGATGAATCAGACTCACCGGAATGATGGAAATAAACCGGGAGCTCGATATCGGAGTATGAGTAATCCTGTGAAGCAGTCCGGTTGGCAATAATCCAGAAATGGGAAACGTCCTCAACGGTCCAGTCTCCACCATTCTTCTTGTTACTCCTTAGGAAATAAAGTTCAGTTGAGTTGATCACAAAGACAGCGCGCTGCATCTCATAACTTTCGCCCAGACCCCCCTCCCCCCACCCTCTCTTCATCCTGGTTGAGCTTTAAAGCCGGCTCAGGTGACCTCCGACGTCGTCCGTGTTACTTATACCTATATAAAAGTGCCCTTTATGTGGCCGTGCTACAATTTTCTGACCATTGCACCCTTGGAACATCCCACAAGAGCTGCAGTTTTGGACTTGCTCTGACCCACTTGACTAGCTGTTACAATTTGTCCCTTCTCACAGTAGCCACATTTTCAATATCTTCTTACAATGGTGGGATGTATTAGGCACCAAGTGAACCTTTCTTCCTGAAGTCGATATGTTGGAAGCAGAAAAAATTGGCAAGCTTAAGTTTTGAGTGATTTTGACAAGGGACAGATTGTGATGGCTAGAGGACTGGGTCAGAGCAAGTCCAAACCTCCAGGTTTTGTAGGATGTTCCTGGTCTGCAGTGGTCAGGACCTATCATAAGTAATCCAAGGAAGGAAAAACGGTGAACTGGTGAGGAGGCCATGGGTGGCCAAGGCTCACTGATGGACATGGGGAGTGAAGTCAGGCCTGATCCAATAGAAGAGCTAGTGTAGATCAAATTGAGGAAAAGGGTCATGCTGGTTGTGATAGAAAGGTGTCAGAACACACAGCACATCACTGTTATAGTGGCAAAAGGTGGGACCTACTCAATATTAGGCAGGTCATCATAATGTTATAGCCGATCAGTGAATCTATCCGTCTATACGTATAATAAAACTGTAAAGTTGGTATGTCTGTACATTGAATATATTTGGAAAAAAAATTATTTGTCCAACTTGTCCATCAGGTTTTACGCTGGTTTTAAGGTGATCAAACACAACACTTGTGATGTCTGCTAGAGAGCTCTAATGAATCCAGTCACTAACATTTTTTTCAGTAAACTTTCTAAAGAGGTCTAAAAGTTTCCAAATCTTATAGGCAAAACTGATCCACCCTGAATTCTGTATTATGAAATGAGCTGATTTTGTTCTGAGTTAGCTTTTTACAGTTTACAAAGCCTTATCTTGATGTGTCAATGTGAATAACAGTTTTTTTTTCATTACCGCCCAAAAAAGTTCATCCTAATAATAATAAAATGCTAGCTGTTTTATCATCTCTTGCTCAGATACCAGAATTGATGATCTCAGCACAGCGTCTGATTATCAGAATGAAGAACGGATTAAGAAAACAAATACTCCAGCACCAGGGAAGAACTTGCAGGAGAAGGATGCCCATGAAAGCAGGAATTCTCTTTCAAACTCTGGAAGTAAACAGAGCCAGACGACTGTGTTTTCCTCATATGAAAGCAGGCGTCCGTTAAAGGAGTCCCAAGTCCTTATGGACTCGTTGACCACTGAAGCTCCAGTCAACATTAAAGGACTCAACACTGCGACTATAAAGGTGGAGGGTGCGAGTACACCTGTGTCTACAGCCGAGTGTGTGACAGAGATCTTTCAAGCTGAACATAAGCAATGTACAAACACACACAACCAAACAGCAGGTGGGTAGACCATCCGAAAGGATGATGCAGGACCTTCGCATACACACATTACTATATTACATTTTTATTAAAGAAAAAAAGAATATTACATTTTGTAAAAGTATTTTTGTAAGTAATTCAGGTACAGATGAGGCTTGTTTTTACCAAAGGTCAGAAATTTTGAATCAAAGGTTAGAACAGAAGTGTCGAATCTTTTCCAGAAGCAGGAACCACACCTGAGAGCCAGCTAAAAACAAAGCACAACTAATTAATTGGGTGTATTTCCCACTTATTTGGAATGAAAACTTGCACACACCCTGCAGATAGTTTGAAACCTCTGCTCTAGATACAAAAATTGTTTTTGAAGCTCTGGGATTGTTGTTGCCTACAGTACCAGTCAAAATGACACACCTTCTAATTCCAAGGTCTTTTCTGATTTTTTTAATTATTCTACATTGTAAAACAATGCTAAAGGCAACCAAAATGTGCAATAATCTCCTATGAACAGTTGATATTGCTTGCGATACGTCTGCTACTCATGCTTTGTAAAGCCTTCATAACAGCTCCAATCTTAGATGCTGGTGATTTTTGAGGCTGGTAACTCTAAATGAACTTATACTCTGCAGTTTTGGTCTTGCTTTCTTGGGAAGATCTTCATGAGAGCCAGTTTGATCATGGTGCTTGATGGGTTTTGCGAATGCATTACGTAAATCTATTACAAATTTATGTAAGTATTTATTACATAATCTCAAGTATTGTTCTAGAACATGAATGTCAAAAAAAGTACAGATGAGTTGGACTCAAAAGCAGGATAATACAACAGAACCTGTAGGTGATTTTAGAAACGTTTAATCAAAGTTTAGATTGAGTCTAAGTGACATAAATGATGCAAGAAGAGAGAGATAGTGAAACTGGCATTTAAGTGCTTGCTGGCGGATTCCACATAAGGAACTCAATGTCAGGCTGGAGAGTAGACCGCACCAGAGAACTGGGGAAGAGGGCGTGCAGCACACCAATCCTGTATACAAGAAAGTCTTAGTTGTAGGAGACGTACAGGGTTTAGAGAACCTCAAGGCTGGCTTTCAAACGTGAAGGTACTAGTGTTATGGCTGGGCATCAGAGGCGAATATGTGACGCCCGCATCCAAAATCAGAGATGATGCCATCCTTGGTCATTGTAACACAACAGGTAGCTTTAGTATTGAAGAAACAGGTGAAATCAGGACAGACAAGGTGAGAGAGGAAGCACAAGAGTTGGGAAACTCTGTTTTACCACCTCGCAAAGAACGCATGCTCCAGAGCTCCCTTTTATAGTCGAGATCAGACAAAATGGTTGACACAGGAGGTGGCCCAAACAAGATGGCCGCTTACCCAGAAGGGCAAATATATAACAGAAATTCTGTTTGTTTGTATGGGTTTGTTTGTTTGGCCGGTGAGCAGTGGTGTTTGCACAGGTAGTCAAATGCGATTATCAGCTTTTATGTCATGGAAGTGCCACAGGTGTACCTCACTGACTGTAATGTTAGGCAGCATCCTCAGTGACTGGAGCAACTGGCAGGGTTTTTAACGGCAAAAATGGGTACGTTAGGACGAGCTCGAAACCCCAGATCAGACTTCAGAGCACCTACAATGATGACACATATGAAAGGCAGAAGTAAGAGCTGGTGAAACATTGGAGCAGTGTGAGGAGTGGCATCTAGTTGACCGGCATTTATCAGGATACGGTGGGTGTGTCTCAGGTGATTGTAAGGGCCGGTTTTTGCGTCAGAGCAGACTAAAGACCATCTATGGCGAAACGGGTACGCCGAGCCGAGCTCATGGCTACTTAAACCCAGGATCAGAGTGTGGAACGTCTTCAGCAATCCCATATACGCCAGGCAGAAGTAAGGGCCGCGTGTCAAGGGTGTTGTTCCTTAGTGAGTGTGACAGTAAGCAGCGTCATTATCATCTTTCATGTCATACTGTGTGTGCGTCACACACATTCCTTAACGAATGTAACGGTAGCGAAAACGGGTATGTCAGGCTGAGCTCATAGCTACTGAACCCCAGATAAGACTGCGACGCGTCAACAGTGGCGGTGTTTGCGACAGGCAGAAGTAAGGGTTGCCGAAACATTGGAGCAGCCTGAGGTGAAGCGGCGAATTGACCGCACACTCAGTTCACAGGTAATGGTTGCATGCGGGCTCCGGATTTGAACGCGGGTGGTGCCGAGGGTACCTTTTTAGTTTTGACAATAAATCACAAAAAAAAGACATTCGAAGGTGTGTCCAAACTTTCAACTGGTACTGTATTTTTAAAGGAAAGTAGCTAAAGCCTGCTGGAAAAGTCGCTAGATGCCGTCGCATGCTAATGCTGATTATGTCAATATTTGCATAGAAACTAGCAGAAGGCAGAGAATGTGGTATGCATGGAGGTATAATATAGCAGGAACCAACATCAGGTCATCTGGTTGAAGCCAGGGGCCATATTGGTTTACTCAAAACAAATAATTGCCCTTAGCTGTACTTCAAGCTACAGTGTACAAACCACAAAAGAACTAGGTGTTCAGCTGTAATAATGTCGTAAATCTCTCATATAAAATGAAAGTGAAAAGTCGCTAAGTTGACCACACTGTCAGGGATGAGTTCGCATTTCCACTGTGCGGCACCAGATTGGCTCATGTTAGTTATCAGACAAGGGCTTTTGAAGAAAATCTTTAACTCTGAGTCCCTTGTTTTCTTTCGAAAATGTTCATATTTTGAACTGTGTATTACAGCTCAGTATGTTAAACCTGATTTAACGTTGTATGTTTATTTTTAGGAGACAACAGTAATCGATTTGGCTCTACAGAAGAGCTTTGGCCACAATCTCATTATTCAGCACATTTCCATAACAAACATCCCTCTGAGGAAGAATCCGTCTACAAATACGAGACAGACTTTAATCACATAAATGGAAATAGGAGCAATGAAGGCAACATAAATGGCTTGCTTCTAAAGACGGAGGAGAACGAGGAGCCTTTAACCAAGACAGCTACCAATGAACTGGCACCATGTGGAATGATGGACACAGAGGCTTTGTCGTGGCCGTCTTTGAGCTTAGTGAACTTTCCGGGAAGTGGTGGAAGTCCAGGATGCTCTTCTATGCTACAACAGGCTGTACACGCTTCCCACCCTGAACACCCCGCGTTTCCCCTCGGTGTGACCGGTGAGATCGAGTATACGATTGAGCCTGAAGCAAAACAGACAGGAGGAAGAACTATACAGCACATGATTCAAGCCACAGCCCTTAGCCAGAACTCAGTGTCCACGATGCTGACGAATGCGAAGGTTCTGCCCATAGCTGACATGCGGCATAAGGTGTTCTCCTGCTCTTTCTGTCCTAAGAGTTTCCAGAGTGGTGCTGATCTGAAGAGACATCAGCGCATTCATACAGGCGAGAAGCCATATGGTTGTGCCGTGTGCGGGAAGCGCTTCTCCCTCAGGGGGAACCTCGTCACCCACGAGAGGGCGCACAGTGGCAGCAAGCCATTCATTTGCCGCCAGTGTGGGAGAGCCTTTGCCCATGGCTCCAATTTAAGGGCCCATCAGCGTGTCCATACTGGAGAAAAGCCTTTCCACTGCTCTTTATGTGACAAGACGTTTGCTTGGTACTACCCCTTCAAAAAACACCTCAGCTTGCACTTTATGACTGGTCAAAACTCCTGATTACATTACTGTTTACGTAAGTCACATCCTCAAGGCCTTGTTTGTCTTGAAAACCGTTACAGGACTTCAAATTAAAATGGGAACTTAGTACTGTCTGTACATGTATGACTGTGGTTGTGTTTAAATTTTTTATTCTGCTTTCAACAGGAAATGGGAAGCCCAGATAATATGCGATGAAAGCACTAGAATAAGTGTCTTTGTTTGTTAAAAAACACAATATAATAAATTGATTGACAACCTAATAAACATAATGAGTAATAAGCCTAGTTAAAAGATGTTTTCCCTATTTCTTTGTTTGATACTTCAATCTTGTGAGGCTTTAAAACAGGACATGACACCCAATCCATCCAATATTATAGATTTTCATACATGAATTTATATAAATTTAGGGCATTGGTGGTTTCACGAGAAAAACATGTGCCAAGTTGTGTGCGGTGGGTGGAAAGACAAAAAAAAAACATGCATTATGTAAAAACTTATAAAATTACCAAAAAATAAAAAAGTAAACTTGTACAATGTGTTTTTGGTTGTATGTAAATCCTGGTTACACATTAAATCTTTGTAGTGTGTGTTCTATGAAGCACCACAAGGTGGAGAAATTTCACAAAAATACATAGTTCAAACTTGATAAAAAAATACATGCACAAAGTTTATTCATGATTATTAATAATGAACATTAGTTCATAATTAGAATTTGTTTCCTTGAATGTTTAGAAATTGTAGCATGTATTTATCTTGAGTTTTATAATGCAATTATGATGTGACCTCATTATACAGCATGTTTGAAATAAAATTATAAATAACATGGCATGTTTGAAATAAAATTACAATATACTACTAAATTATTCATATATACAATGCCAGAATAATAAACTACAGAAACCCACATAGTTTATTGTAGAAAAAAAAGTGCAATGCTTAATAAGTTGGAAACGAATGCACCTAGCTAGTTGTGTGTGGATGTAAATGTTAGCAAGAACAGGATAAAAATACAATCGTAAGGTAAGTGGTGGGCACTTTCAGACATTTAGAAATATGCGTGCTAATCCATTAAATAGAAATAATCCTAGCCAAGACAATAGGACAATTTCATATGAAGTCACAGTATCACAAGGCATACTACTGCTAATCATTGGCATCATTATGAATAACCATTAATTTTTTTGTTTTTTACATGCAACCTTCCATACAAAAATTCAGTGTGTATAAAACAATTCATAGCACAGTGCTGTAAAAATTATAAATCTGATCACGAGATGTTGATTAATTTTCTATAAATACTCAGTAATCCAGACTGTAGTTCAAATTAGAGGGTTCTATTCATGTGCTTGGTCTAACAAAGTATTGTTTCTATAGTAATAAATCAATCACATGGACTTTATGACACCTACTTTAAATCCAAAAAAACTAGATTAACACTTAGTAACATACTAAATGTACAAGATTTGATATGTAACAACGAAGCTTAGGAAAGGGAGTCTCCAGTTTCAGTGCTTTTGTGGCAGGAACTAAGTAACACACCCAGTTTTAAAACTTTTTGAAATTTGAACTACGACCTCTATTTACATTGCTACTGGTAAAAAAAACCTGCATGTCAAATAAATCTCCTTACAAGGGTTTTTCACAAGCCTGCGCTTTCTTATGCAGGAGCAAAATCAATGAGGTAGTGCTGACATGGCTCTCAGGCCATGGCCCATTAACTGCCTTATATGCAGAAAGGCTGGACGCCGACCAAGACCGATATGATCAAAGCAACACTGCAAAGTCTCTTTGTGTCAAAGGAAGAAAAAACATGCATCCATCTGTTCACATCAAAAACACCTTTTAAATTGACCTGTGAGACAGATTGTTGTTTTTGTCAGGATCATAAAAATTCTAAAGCAGGCTTGAGATCATTCAGATAATGAAAGCGAAAGCAGTTTTTTTTTTCATTTAAAAGCAAAAAAAAAAAAAAAAAGCATAATATATTAATATAAAACCTTTCAATTGTTTGTAATGTGCATTACTTGTAAATAACACTGACAAAACCTCTATTTTATTTTGTTGAATAAAATAAATGTATTAGTTAATAAGGAACGATTTTTATTTGAATGGTTTCAGCAATAACTATTGACTGCATCCGGAACCTCATAGTATACTAATGTTATAATTACATTTAATGTATATTTAGCAATATTTACACTGATCTAGGGAGATCAGTGTGTGGTTTTGGAAATGACCTGTGTCTTTTAATTATGGCAGATTGGTCTTCCTAAAGCTCTATGAATAACTGTATGTGAGGAACGTTTTATGATAAGGAACTTGCCATGGATATTAAAAGGTGCCTTATTTTCTGTTCCCCACAAATGACAAAGTTCACTATGGCCAAAGGGTTCTTAAGAGTTTTGCAGTCAGAAACTCTGTTAAGTGTAAGCAAACAATGATAAATAATAATGAAAATCACAGAGCAGACATATGATGGATGTTCAAGTCAAACCGGGACTTTATAAAACATATTTAGGAGAGTAAAAACTCCCTTTATTTCTCTATATAATCCCCTGCTACACTAATGCACTCATCCCAGCGTATCCCAACTAGTGCTTGGATATCATGAAGGTAGAAAGTTTTCTTAGTACTCTGGAGCCATAATCGGACTGCCTGCTTCACATCTTAAATGCTGGCCTCCTAAGGAACTCCTTTAATTGCACGTGAAATGCATGTGAACATGTGAAAATGGCTTGCAAATAGATCAGGTCAGGACTGTAAGAGGGATGTGGCAATAACTTACAATAATAAGCTGAGATCCTGTAATGTGTAAGTGGTGTTTAGGTATGATTGTGTATACTGGACAGTTCCCACAGACTGCTGTGTCTGTTCAGCACTCTGGTGACAAGTTATCCGTCTATTTTTAAGGATCAGGCGTTCCACCCATTGAAATCCACAGGAACGACTGCATTTAGCTCTGAGTCTCCTTGACTGGGATTTTCATTCACGGATGTATGGCCTTTTTTAAAATGTTTGCACTGTTCAAGATTTTCATCACCGTACTGTGCTTTTCTTTCATAATGTCAATAAGTTTTATGCCTTCATATGCAAGAAATTCTATCACAAGTCCCGGGTTGACTTAAACACCCCTCATATCTTATTATCATGAGGCATGTGTATCATCGTATACGGCATCTTTATAAAAGCCACACCCATTGCCCACAAAATACATATTATATATACAGTGTGTGTATATATATATATATATATATATATATATATATATATTCGCACACACACACACTAACATAATTTCTGCATTCTTACAGAGCGAGACAGACTCTGAATCTTTAACAAGGAACCTCTCTGATTACACTTGCTTTTGCTTTACGCGCACACACACGTGGTCACAATGTTATAATAAACAGTACATGCCCGGACGGATGTTGACTACACAAGTGATGCACGTGCACTGAGACTGAGCATGGCAGATGATTACCCACAAGGGCGTAGCGTGCGGAAGAGAACCATTGGCTCAGCTGTGATCACGTGACACTTGGCAGACAAAGCGTACGAGTAGTACTCGTATATCAAGACCTCGCTCGTTTATTAAGTTAAAATTCATGGAAATTTGTGCTCGTCTTGCAAATCGCTCGCAGACCAAGTTACTCACAATCCAAGGTATAAATACACTCTTCTTAAAAGGCTTTCCACAAGGTTTAGGAGTGTGGTTTTGAAGGATTTTGACACACAGTGCATTTGTGAATCGCAGTCTCTGCGCTAATTTATCGCAAAGGTCTTCTGTCGGGTTTAGATCAGGACTCTGTGTAGGCCAGTCAAGTTCTTACACACCAAACTCACTCATCTATGTCTTTATGGACCTTGCTTTGTTGCACTGGTGCGCAGTCATGTTGGAACAAGGAGGGGCCATCCCCAAACTGCTCCCACAAAGTTGAGAGCATGAAATTGTCAAAAATGTCTTGGTAAGTGGAAGCATTAAGAGTTCCTTTCACTGTAACTGAGGGGCCAACCCCAACTCCTGAAATGCAACCCCACATCATAATCCCCCTCCACCAAACTTTACACTTGGCACAATGCAGTCAAACAAGTATCGTTCTCCTGGTAACCGCCAAACCTAGATTCGTCCATTGGATTGCCAGACAGAGAAGAGTGATTATTCACTCCAGAGAACACATCTTCACTGTTCTAGAGTCTAGTGGCCATGTGTTTTACATCACTGAATCTGGTGCTTTGCATTGCACTTGATGTAAGGCTTGGATGCAGCTGCTCGACCATGGAAACCCATTTGATGAAGCTCTCTACACACTGTTTTTACGCTAATCTGAAGGCTACATGAGGTTTGGATTCCTGTAGCTATTGACTCTGCAGAAAGTTTGTGACCTCTGTGCATAATGCGCCTCAACATCCGCTGACCCCACTCTGTGATTTACGTGGCCTAAGACTTTTTGGCTGAGTTGCTGTTGTTCGCTTTCACTTCGTTATGATACCACGAACAGTTGACTACGAATATTTAGTAGCAAGAGCTGGAATTCACTGAGCTCCTGAGAGAGACCCATTCTTTCACAAATTCTTGTAGAAGCAGTCTGCATGCCTAAGTGCTTGATTTTATATACCTGTAACCATGGAAGTGATTGGAACACCTGAATTCAATGATTTGAATGGATGAGTAAATACATATATATACACAGTGCCTTGCAAAAGTATTCACATCCCTTTCTTATGTTACAACCACTAACATAAATGTATTTTATTGGGATTTTACGTGATATCCCAACACAAAGTGGCACATAACTGTGGAAGTGGAAGGAAGATGATAAATAGTTTTTTTTAATTGTTCACAAATAAAGATCTAAAAAGTGTGGTGTGCATTTGTATTCAGCCCCCTTTAGTCTAAAATCCAGTAAAACCAATTGCCTTCAGTAGTCACTTATGTGTGTTTGTTTGTAGTAAAATGGTTTAGTTTCTGACATTTACAAGATAATGAGCCTGGTCGCCATGTATTTATCTCACAATGAGGAAAATAACTAAATTGGATTTAAAAGAGATACAACAGATAAATTAAGTTTGTTTAAAAACAGAGCCGGATGATTGCCTTCAGTGGTGCTGTGAGCGTGTTCTGGCGTGTAGGATCTGCGTGCGCGCTCCCGACTGCGCGCGCGCGTGTGTGTGTGTCAGTGCTGAGGGCTTGGATTTCTCCGCGCTCGCGCTCGGTGGCTCTCTGGAAACGGCGATCAGGCGCTGCGTATCCCCCCGGCAAACATGTCTAAGCTGGAGCAGATCCTCATCCTCGATCCTCCGATTGATCTCAAATTCAAAGGTAAGATAAGTGCGCTTCCGACCCGTAACTGACATCCGACCGGGGGGACGTTAAAAAAAAAAAAAAAAGTAAAACCACGGATTTTACACTCCCACCCGTCGCCATGTTTGAGGCAGGGGAACTCGGGCAACTGCGGATCCCCGGGCTCGAGTGACGTCGCTATGCGGCCCAGCACTCACCTTACTCCGGCTAGCTTCACCGGATAACTCGCCTTATACATTACATACACGACATCGTACAGCAACCACGATATCCGTGTTTTGCTCTGGTTCTCGACTGACCTTGAATTGAATTCATTTGTCATTTAACGTTATTTTCTAAACACACACTGGTCGTTTCAGTGCCCGGCTTCTTTTTTGGCACCGAGTTGATTTCGCTAGCGTTAGCATGAGCTAACCAGTGTGGATAGGGTTACAGCAAAGGGACGACGTGGATGTTGCTAGCTAACTAGCAGGTGCTGATGTAGGCTAATTCGCTAGCGTAACTTGGTCAAGTTAAAATACAAAGTTATACACGTCACAAACACACACGAAATCCTTAACTAAGTTCCTTAACTATAAAACGCGCGTTTGTGGTTGTGTTTAATTCATTAGTTTTGCTTCTTTGGGTTTGAATTGAAGCTTGTCAGACAGCGAGGAAGCTCAATAAATATTTGATGCTCTGCCAGACAAGGTGCATTTTATGACGACAATGTTCCGGTTCAACTTTTCAATTTAATTGGATTTTTTTTAGGTTAAAGTAAGCCATTTACCAACTCTTTTTTTTTAAATTACAGTTTAACAGCGATTAATTTGATTAAATATAGCTGGAGTCTCGCCCTAATGAAGTATCTGAAGAGGGCGGGGTGCTTTAGCCAAATGGGACTTTGGCTTGATCGGAACAGGGTGTGTGTGCACAGATAAATACTGCATCATCATCATCATCATCATCATTTACGACTTCTCATTTATCCTATATTCATCAGCATGGAAAGTGGCTTTAAATTATTCAGGATCCGCAGTCTGGGGAAAACACGCACATGCACGGGATCTATAAACCTGTAATTTAACATTGCAGAAATTACCAAGCTCAAAAGTAATCCAGTATCATCAGTGTCCGTTAATATGACGCAGACGCAGACACACACACACACACACATCTGGTAAGGTTAATATGCCAGATTGAATGTTTAAATGAGACAGAAAAGTGCAAGTTAAACATCCAGCCAGAGAAATCTCATTATTATAATATTTCCCACGTGACATTCTCTTCAACCAGTCACAATATGGGATGTCACGTGATCAACGCAATACTTAAAAGTATTAATGGAAATTTCAATACAATGAGACGTTTCTAAAGGTAAAAGAGATTTTCCCAATTTGTGTTTAATAGATTTTGATTTACAGGTTTAGATCAGACATGAATTAAATAATGGACTACGGTCTGGACCCATACTCGTACCGAGTGACGGTTCTATATCTGGACCCTGACGCTTTTATGATAAATGAGTATAATTATATATACCAGAGCCAATCAACATGTATAGACAGTGTGTGTGGAAAAAAACATAATTGAAAAGTGCCATGCAGCATGGCCTATTTTTACAAAAGGAAAGTAGTCTATGAAAACAATCTTCTGAAAATCTGAAAGATGAATGGACAGATCAATATATGTTTATTCTTCCTCTGGGAAGTTTAAAACCAGTTTGTCTCAAATTCTGAAAGTTTGGCGATAATAAAAAGCAGTAATGTGACTATGAGATAAAACACAGGTTGTTAGAGCAAACATATCCTCAGCAGTCCAAGGTGAAGGCGTGTAAAATACCTGAACTGAGGGCACAGTATGACAGAGCAACATTCATTTACAGCCCAGCAGCGTACAAACGAAGATTCGTTAAAGATTGTTTGTATTCCATACAAATACAGGGAAAGGTACAAGGCTGTCAAAGTTTAAACTGTCCACATGTTTAATGTATTCACTGAAAATTGATAAATTATTTAAATACTACAAAAAATTTAAATTGCTTATTTTTTATAGAATTGCAATGACTGCACATATAGAGATCTGAGTCGTAACACAAAAATGAAATAGGACCTCGGCTCGAAGAAAATTTTATTGACCACACCTTCTTAAATTACCCCTGGTTTAGATCTATTAATTAGTCATGTGAATGATCGGAGCATCATTAATGATTCACGTTGATATCTGTGCTTTTACTCTACCTGGAGTATGTCAGATAGCTGAAATCCAGTATTTAGGTGCATCTGATTTGAGTATGAACCATTTGCATGTGATTTCAATTCCAGGTTAAAAAAAAAAAAAAAAAAAGTTGTGTTTTTTTGTACACATACGTTGAGGTGGATGCAGTTTAACTGCAGTATCTTGTCTTGAACTGTGGTTCGAGCAGCAGCAAACCTGGCGTACACCTGTGCTATCTGGGACAAAGGTTTTAGAAACGTAAGACTTTAAGTCTTATGTAAGGCATAATTCACAATGAAATTTCCATGCTGTTGGATAGCTGACTAAGAAACATTAGTGTACACGAGCTTGCATTGTTTATTATAACAACCAAGGTGGATATGTATCCGAATATTTGGAATTCCAGCCTAAAGTTTATTGCCAGTGTGATCACTTGGTGTAAAAACCTAAGCTAAGTGACAACCTGAAATTGTCTTGTTGTAATTATTAAGACTCTGGGTTACTGATCAGAAGGTTGGGAGTTTAAGCCCCAGCACCGCCAAGTTGTCACCGTTGAGTCCTTGAGCAAAGCTCCTGGTTGACCCTGCGTTCAGATTTTTAACTTGTACATGTAAAAACAATAATTTTACTCTGCTGTAAGGTACATGTGACAAATAATTTCATTTTAATTCTTCATCACACAGATATAATGGAGTATATCGTGCATGTTTATAATGCTTAAGTACTTGGTCTAGAAATTCAGACATTTATGGCATTCTGTGTCTCTGTCCTCTTCTCTACCCAGCATCATGCGCCAATTAGGAATTTAATGATGCTCAACAGGATGCTCCCCATCCCAGCTCACTTGTATGCTTTGGAGACTAATCTAACCCTGTAGAGAGGTCCATTTCCCGTGAATTAGCGTAGGATGCTTTTGTGGATGTCTGACCCTTGTGTTCATAGTGTAAAATCTTACAAATTGTAAGTTCTTCCAAAATTAGTATTCAGTTTTCCATGTTTTGAATTTCTGATGGAAAGGAAAGAATGAATCACTTCAATGGCCAGCACCTCTCCATGACATCAGAACAGCACCACTACAATATTTAAATGTTTTTAATCTCTCTGGTCATACATTAACTAACCCTACCTGGCCTGAACTGAACAGTTTTTTCCTCCACTACTATTCACATGATCTGGCAGTAAACCTTCCCTGCAGGTGCAGGTCGACTCGAGTGTTCCCTGTATCACCCAGCACGGAGATCTCCCACAGTCTGTCGATCCAGGAGGAACGTCTCCATTTAGCTCCTGTTTACACGATTCTCTCAGCACCGAACTGCTGCTCGTCTGTTGGAAAGGCTTAGCTGTCGTATCTTCTGAGCTAAAAACAGCAGCACAGAGGCAGGACTGCTCCAGTTGACCGAGATATCTCTTTTTCTTTCTCTTTCCATATTTACCTGCTTCTCCATCTCAGTTCTTCCTTGTGTGCGTCTAATATTTCTGTTTTGTCTCTCTCATTCTTGCTCAGTAACCCCATCCATCCTATATAAACCTTCTCTATCTGACTTTTTCAGTCTCTTTCTGTTCTTTTTCTGTCTATTGTTCCTTCTAGTCTTTTCTTTCTCCTTCTTTCTCAACCTCTTTTCTTATCAGTCCCTGTCCACCTCTATCTCTTTGTGTCTGTTTTTTCTCTCATTCTCTTGTGCTGTCTGCCTGTCAGTCTGTCTCACTCTCTTTCTCTCTCTCTCTCTCTCTCTCTCTCTCTCTCTCTCTCTCTCTCTTACTCCCCCTCAGTATCCCTCTCCCCCTCGGTGTTATTTATAGAGACAGGGAGGCCTGGGAGACTGGTACAGAGTAAAAGTGGAGGAGATGGCGATGCGACTGTAAAGAAAGAGGACACAGGCTTCATAGTACCGAGAAGCATAATGACAAGATTAGCATATTAACATGTAATACACCAATTAGATATCAAAATCGGGAAGTGCAAATGGTTCCAGATCCAAGATCGGATGTAAAAGGGTGTCTTATTTCCTCATGAAGAGTGCAACATGAGTAACACGCATGTATCTTAGCGGCCTCGGTCACTGAGTAGCACTGAGCATGGAGGTTTCTCGAGGATTACATTCACTAATGGAAGCTGAATTCAATCATGAACCCATTTAGCAAACGGACAGGTTTCAAACCCCTGTTTTTCTTCAGCTCCTGATTCGAAACTGGAAGGAAAGAGCAAGTCTCATGATCGAGGAGTAGTTTAACAGGCCAGAATAATGAGAGCTACTATATTATAGTATATTTTATAATAATGCATTCATAAGTGACCTCTTGTGGAAAGAGTGGCCGTGTGTTGAAGTGCCGTTACAGTCGCTGTATCAATTTATCCCAGATAACCTTTATCAAGAAACATAGCTGTAATCTACAGCAATGTCAGAGTGAAGTGTTTCCTGTAGTGTGTCTATGAACAGGCTTATTTTTGTGTGTGTGTGTGTGTGTGTGGATAATAGAGGACTTTCTGGACGCGATGTTTTGGAGGAAATTGTGCAATTCTGTTTCCAGTAGAGCTATAAAGAGTGAGATACTATAGAGATGGTCAAATCTTTGAGATCAGTAGGGCATCCTGAAGTAGTTCAGCACTTCACTGAATCATCTGCTTTATCTGTTATGTGCATGTTATTATCTGCTACAAATCCGGCCATTAGAAAAACTATTGTAAATTTAGCAGATGATGGTCTGTGTCACAAATTTAACATTTTCTCTTTTTCCGATCATAATGTGTAAAACGAACGTAAACAGTAAAGAGACTTATTATGACAAAAGTAACTTGCTGTGATAATGTGTAAGGCTGTGAGTCATGGGTTTTTTTTTTCCTTTAAAAAAATAATAAAATAAAATTAGCTTCATAAGCTTGAGACACTTTAGAGGAATGGACGCTGCCTTGAAAAAAAAAAAGTTGCCATTTGCATTTTATTAAGCAAATACCTAAGAGCATTTGATTGGGTAATTAACTCAATGATTAAAGTGTTTCAACTCGCAAGAATTCTTTTGATCCACACAAATGTCTTAAACAACCTTGTTAGAAAACATATCCTGTATTTGTGGAAAAAAACGTTACCGTGTTTCAGAATGGTCAAATTTTTGGCTTGCATCAAGCAAAGAAAACAACTAGAGTGAGCTGAAAGTACTGGAATTACGTTAAGGACTTTATTATTTAGTCTAATATGTTATTAAAACCTGGAAGGACAGTGTAGGAGACACTTTTTTTGTGGAAGAAATGTGGTCATGAAAAAAAAAAATAAAAAAACACAAAAGACCAAGATCGAAGGTCACTTAAACTCTTAGAGAAATAGCATGAAGAATGGCAGTAGAAATCATAGCTATATTTATTAGTGAAAGTAAGAGCATTTCCTTACACACACACACACACACACACACACACACACACACACACATACACACACACACATACACACACAATGTGATGAGAACTCCTCAGGATTGGGACTAAAGAGCTGTGCGGCCATAAGAAAACTAGCTTCAGTTTGCTAGGGAGCAAAAAGATTGGATTTTGTAGCAATGGAAAAGAAAGTGTGGTCTGATTGACCCAATCCAGAGTGATCGGTGCAACAGTGTAAATGAAGTGCATGAAGCGATGCACCCATCATGCATCTGGGGTTGCTTCAGTTGGTCAGGTCTAGCCACAGCAATGTTTTATAACAATAAAATGAAGTCAGCTGACGACCTGAACATACTAAATGACCAGGTTATCACATCTATGGAGTTTTTTCCCCCTGATGGAACAGGTTTATTCCAGGACTCAAATTATGAGTGGTTCTGGGAGCATGAGGAATCATTTTTTACACCATTAAAAGTCTTAGTAACGTGCTGGAGAGGACTTCATGGAGTGTAACTTTCCCTTCATCAATACCAGATCTATGCCAAAAAATAACACAGCTCTGGACGGAAATAAATGTTATGAGGTTGCATGAGGCAGATGAAACAATGCCATTGTGAATACACTCTCCATAATAGAAAATAAGGGCAGTCCAACAATTTTTTTCCCCCTTCTTTCTCAGGCAGTGTAGATTAGTATAGAAATGTGTCATGGTTGTTTGCGCTGGTCCTCAGGTGTGGCCTTTGATACAAGACAGCAGAATGTACACTATGATGATTTGTATAGTTTTAATGGCAAATACTTGGTTTCTTCTAATTAAGGGACAGTTTTAAAACTGGACCATTGATCAGATTTAATACTTTGTTGTATTTTTGTTTTTTATTATTATAAAATAATTGTGAATTTTAACTCTCCTGTTTTACCAAGTTAAAATAATTGCTCAAAACCAGCCCTGTATGCAGTATAATGCTATTACTCAGTTACAATACACTGGATACAATCTGAGCTTCAATAACAAACATTATATTAATATTAACTGCTAATATTTATGTGAATAACATAGGGTAGATGTTAGGGATGAATATATATCAATTTTCTGTATCATTATTGTACAATATGCTATGTAAATCACAATATTCAGGTTTGTTCACAAATCGAAAGACAAAATAATCTGAATATAAATGTAGACAATTGCTTATTATTACTAATGAAAAATATTTTTTGATAAAAAAATGTAATTCAAATAATTTATTTGAATATATCATTATTATTATTTTTAAAAATTAATCAATTATTTTATTAATTTATTAATTTCAATTTTTTTTTATTTTTTTTTATTTACACATTAAGGTCATGCACTTAATTTTTGCAAATACCTGATGTGGATTTCAAATTACGCCTACCTCTCACTATTACTAGAACTTTCACAGGTTGTGTTATGTAACAGGAAGCAGACATGCACACACTCGACAAGGATACAAGGCTAGTCTGGATTTATTACCAAGCTGTCTTTTGCTGTTCAGAGGAAAAGTGCTACAAATCATTATCTTCTTTAAAAAAAAACCTGTAAAAAGTTATCTTCAACCCAGAGTTTCTTTAGACGTTAAAAGAAGGCAAATACAAATGTTCCTCTTTTTTTCCTTCCTTTTTTTTGCGCCTCTTCACTATGTTGATAACTCATCAAACGACCACACATTGCCATTCTAATTAATTTAATCATGTTAATAAACATATTGCTGTGTTATTTCTTTAAAAAAAAAAACACGTTCTTTGTTACCCAGTTATTTTTGTAGTGTAGGAGGAGATCTTTCATCCTTCGCTGGGTTCGATGGAATGCTTTTAATCACTGTGCCATGACCCGAGAGAGTACTAGCTGGTCAGCGCTGTACACAGTTGAAGAATTCTCCTGTAATGATGCCTGGTGTTTGCATGAGTGTCTAAAAAGCCTGTGGCTTGTCTCCGTTCTGTTTTTCTAGCTCATGTGCTTGTTAACGTCTGGGTAGTGCAGGATGCCTTCGGGGCAGAGTGATAAAAACATAAACGTTACCTTCACCTTCAGTAAACGTATCAGCCCAGTTGTTGTGTCTTCCAGGGTGATTAGACAGTTTTTTTTATGTCTTTGTCAGTTTAATTGCATGATTGTTAATCTGTTTTTTACTTGTGGGTGGAGTTTAGCTTCAACATCAACCTTTTAGCTGTTACAGATGTTCGTGGTAAGTGAGGAGTCCATAATGGGTGGGCTTGCGGTTTCTCCTTGGGTGGGATTGCCAGACCAAGACCTGGCACTAATATAATTTCAACAGTTCTTTCTCTTTTTTTTCTTTTTCTTTTTCTTTGCTTGGACAGGGTATCAGCTTTCAGGGTGCGGGAATTGTCCTCAGTATTTAGCTTTTGGCGTGATCTGTTTGAGCAGGTGAGAACTCGACCGCAATTAGGTGTGATCGAAAGCAAGTTGAGCAGAAGCGCCAGAGTGAGTTTGTCTCAGTCCATATCCAAAGGAACTTGGATCGGTTTAATTGTAGTAACGGAGCAAGTCGACCCCGAATCAAGCCAACTGCACCAAACATGTATCGTATTTTGGAACAAGGCACAAACTAGGCCGAAGGAGAGAACCGTATGGGTGTTTTATTTTATTTCTTAGATAAAAGAAGCTCATGATGTAATTATTAGAAGTGCGTGCCATTGGTATGAGAGCAGAGCCTGGAGCTAAGTACATGAACCATGGTGTGTATGTATTTGAGTAAACGCCAAATCAAGTTGAACTGTGTGTGTATACAGAGTTAGCCAAATAAAGGTAAACACACTTCGGGGAAAGAAAAACTTATAACAATAAATTTAGTATTAAAATATTTATACAAGTTATATATTGATATATATGATATTGTGATAATATTATCATATTTTCATTATATTTATATAATATACATCATACTATTTCTCATTTTCTGAAGTGTGTATACATTTTTTTGGCTGTGTGTGTTTGTTTTTAGTTATATACATATTTAGTTGGTTTTAGGAGAAACAATCCTCCTTCACATAGAAACCTCAGAAGCCGCGCAAATATAAATGAAATGGAAATTGTGGGTCAATATATTGCCATAAATGAGGGGCTGAAAAATATGCTTAATCTCCTGTTATATGATCAACCTTTAAAAGCAGTTCCTGGCAGAGAACTCTGTAAGTTATAGTACTGTATGCTACTAAACAAGGAAGGGATTAACGTACTATCAGATTACTGACACTGATACTAATATGGTCACATTGCAGGTTCCTAGATCTAAATGGATGGACATTTACACTCATGAACACCACCATGTGTCTGAATAACTGGACAGTGTCATTGATGGCTGGTAGAAAAAAGAGAGAGTAAGAATGTTTAGTGTTGGACAGGAACAGTATAATCAATTTAAGAATGTAATTGATTTTATAAATGATATTTTTAAATACGATTTCTTCGTAATTCACATATTTAATAACTTGTACACCACAAGAGGGCGCACATGCAGATCAGGCTTGATGCAAAAGTCATGATTCATGTACCTTGGTTTTTAACTCGCATTTTCAGTACAATAAATATAAAAACTACTTATAATAGAGATTTAAAATTTTTAAAGATTTTCCTGAACATGTTAAGAATCCACACGAAAGCATGTGTGATTAATTTAATTGTGCAGTTTAATCAGTCGTTTGTTGGTCAATTCAGTAAGTGAATCGATGGCTCTTTTTCCAATTAAAATGAATTCACACTTTAATTTATTCATACTTAGGTTAAATTGGTGCAATCACGCCACCTCCTGGACTGGAGACCAGAGTGCTGCGCAGGAGTCTGGCAGGAAGAATTATCGCTTTGTACGAGACGTGACAAGAAATAAGCACAAGTTAAACAGGATTTCAGTGCAAATTAGATACTTTTACTAGTTTTATAAACTTCATTTAAAGACTGCGAGATAAATTGAATTAAATCAGAAATCACAATACCCAAAAATCAACAGCTCTCGAGTTTATTATGTTAAGAAGGCTGTTTTTCATTCATATTGAAATTGTAATTCACATTTACATTATTTATGTATGTTTTTAACTCTCTTTTAAAAAATATGTTAAAATTAATATAAATTAACTGAGTAAATCAGGCAGCTGTATTCACTAGACTGTATTCACTCAGATCACAAACGCACACCGAACCGAATGTAGCTGTAAGAAAATGTGATGTCATCAAATGAGAGCAGATGGGTCTCAGAAATGGAAAGGAATGTTGACGAGACAAGTTGGTTCCTTTTATCGCTGATGTTACAGCAGAGAAAAATGCTTCCTTCATCAGACTGCGTTTTATTCTTTGACTTTCAGGTAATAAGATGCAAACGCAGCTTCTTGTTTTACAAAGCGCAAAGCCCTCCATTTGAAAGTCAATAAACTTGACCGTATCAAACACACCGCACAAGGCGTTGCGTAAGCCGTCACTTTAGAAAAGCGATTTGTCGTAGGTAGATACAGAGCTGGTCTAATTTAAATACTACATAGAATTCTCACAAATCCTCACAAAAGTGAGATCCATTTGCCTAGGTTTGATTCATCTTGCAGGCACGGTTAAAGATCGTATTCTTAAAGCATGCAAATTGGTACCCATCTGTCTTCTGTAGAGAAAGTTTGTCAATGTTTTTTATTACTTCCACTTTCAATTGTATTGTTTATGTCACAGTCGGATGTCGTCTAGAGCAAAAAAACAAAGCGCATTCTGGACTCACTCTCAATGCTCTTGGAATGTCAACAGTGAAACACCCTCTCCTTCACCACGCCCAGCTGTAAAGCAAACACTTGCTGGAAAACAATGGGACTGGTTTAGCAGTAACTAAACAGCAGATAAGTGACTCATGTATGGTCTAAAAGTCTGACTATCATTAACTATTTTTATCAGTTATATCAGAAAAAAAAGGAAAACCAGTAACCCTATTTATACTTATGAGTTCATTCTGCCGGCACAGACCAGTGTAAGTTGTTAAGCATTTCTGATCTGCGTTCTAAGCCTAGCCCACTCAAAGGGCTATGACGACGATGTCAATGATGATGATAGATCACATGATGTGACCTTTACGCTCAACCCAGTTGAACGCTTACGGGAGATTTTGCAACATAGTAGACAGCTCCACCCACCCACCACCGTCAAAACGTAATCATACCATATGACCAAAGGTTTGTAGACACAGGACAATCATACCCCTATATGGATCGTGCCTTTAAAACTGTTGCCACTGTTCTATAGGATAGCTTTTTGTATGCTGGAAAGTTACAGTTTACCTTTACTGGAGCTGAGGGACCTGAACCTGTTCAAGCATCACAATGCCCCTGTGCACAAACACAATTGAGATGAATTGGAGCACTGGATGTGCCTACTTGCTTGGCACATCCAAGCAAGTAGGCAGTGCTTCACGAATGCTGTTGTGTTTGAATGAGGAAATCCCAACAGCCACGCTTTACACCCTAGTGGAACACCTTCCAAAAAGGGGGGAAAGAATCTGGAACAGTTTGTTCAAATAGCATGGATGCGTGTGTGAATGTGTCCTCAAACATTTGGCCATATACTGTATATTGTATGATGAGATATTTTTAGTAACGATATTCTATAATGAAATTGGATTATTACCACATGAAAGAACCCTGTCTTCAAAAGAGGAATAATGACTCAACCTGGCATGCTGACTCATTTACTACAGTCCTTTATGAGTCGTCTTCTCTTCTGGTTCTTATTTACCCTTTTCGACTTGAGGATTTGATTAAAGATGAAATAAAATAAGGTTTTGGTGGTAGATTGATCTGCCCTATTCTACATGCATGAGATCACACACACTGCTGTGGTTGGCTAGTGTCACTGTGATTGACTGAGAGTGGAGTGTAATCCATCGTACCAGTTCCGCTCTCTTGCTTTTCGATCTTCGGGCCACTGAAGACGGTACCATCCTTGGGATTCAAACTTGTGATCTCT
>JAOTRS010000022.1:5161417-5173175 GCA_028565755.1 Dinotopterus cunningtoni
GTAAAGTGTCCCTATAAATAAAATAAAAATTTCCATGTAGTTTCAAATTTTCCAAAAAAAAAAAAAACTCAATTAAACAATATGTAATTGTAATTTAAAAAAATTACACAGGATGTAAATACTTTAAGAGATGCATGGTTTAGGGGGTTTAATGACTGCTATGGCTTTCATCACCTGCACAGTATCCAAGCATATGGTTCACAAATGTAAAAAAAAAAAAAAATACATTATAGCAAATAATATTATTTCCGTAGATATCCGTAGAACACTGAAGAAATATACCGTATATTACTATAATTTATTCAGTCCACTTTTATAACCACTAGGATTGCTGTGTATCGAGAGTCTATTCTGGAAACATTAGGAATGCACCCTTGATAGAACATCACAGGTCATCACAGGTCATCATGCACACACTGAGATATTTACACCTGGGGCAATTTAGCATAGCTATTACCTGTATTTTTTTGGAAAATGACCTGAGAAACCAATATGGACACAAGTCAGAACATGTAAAACTCCACACAAACAGTAACCTCAGCTTAGAATTTAATCAGGAAACCTGGAGCTGTGATACAGAAATGCTGCTTGCCATGCCAAAATACCACCTAAATACAATACGGATCATACAAGTCAATCTATCACTTTTGATTGTGCAGAATAACAGAACACACACTTTTTACGTATGAGAGTTGAAACTCCCTTTATTTCTCTATATAATCCCCTGCTACACTAATGCACTTATTCCAGTGTTTCAGTAGTGCTTGGATACCATCAATGTAGGAAGTTTTCTGAATACACTGGAGCCATGATTGGACTGCCTACTTCACGTCTGAAATGCTACTGTACGCCCTCCGAGGAACTCCTTTACTGGCCCAAACATGTGGAAATGCCTTGGAGCGAGGTCAGGACCGTACAGGGGATGTGGCAAAAGAACATTGCAGAGTGCCTGAAATGTTGTGAATGATTGCATGTGCAGTTCCCACAGCCAGATGGGTCTCTTCCGCAAGTTGCCGACAAGTTATCCGTTGATTTGCTAGGATCAGGCTTCCACTCGCTCAGTGTTCATGGGAACGACTGCAGTGGGCTCCGAGCCACCTCGAACGGGATTATTCATGGGTGTACTTCCTCCTCTAAAATGTTTGCACCAGTTTGCACCTTAAAACTTTATGTCCTTCGTCACAAGTCCTGTTTTGACTTGAACGTCCCACTTACATGAAATCCTATTTATCTGATATAGCATAATAATTGACAATAGCAGCAATAGCATTATTGATACGTATAATTTCACATGTTTTCAGTAGTACAGTGCTGCTAAAAAGTAGCAAAACATGATAAAAACCACTGGCCAGCCTTTAAGGGAAGTGATCGTGGTAATGATACCTTTGCATAGTTTTTTTTTTTTTTTTTTTTTCAGTTTGGAATGTCCTGCATTGCCAGTGATCCAATTCTTGAACTCCTTTCATTGAAACAAGGGCACATTTCAGTCTGTGGTGTTTTAGGTTCCAGCTGCAGTCTGATAACTTACTTCTGGAATGTCCACAGTTCCAACAGGCCTAGGGGGATCACAGACGGGGCTTCCGTCATCAGTCTAGCATCCTCAACAGAACCCTGGCTGACTCTGATCAGCAAGCAAAATAATATCCCTCCCCCATTTTAGATCTTCTGTGTGTTTTCTAGTAGACATGGCTACTCGGATAAAACTTTAAAACGTCTATAGTACTTAGAGATGATGAGGCCAATGGTGTCCTAATTAGAGAGAGAGAGAGGTCCTGAAACCTTCATACTGAGAAGAAAAAACATATTATATGCAGACTTAAACATTCTCTTCAAAGAGCAAAATAAAGCAAGAAATCTGGACAAAGAAGGGACAGAATGAAACAGTTTATCAAAAGAAATCTAAATTAGTTTGGAAACATCCATGTATACTTCCCTACTATATCACTTGGCTATGCTAACTGACTTTTGACGGCAATGCATCTGTGACTCATTCATAAAATATATTTTTAGTACAAAAAAAAAAAATCCAACTTATTACATGAAAAGGTGTGAGTCTCACCTCATTCACAAACACACAAGTCAATATTTGTCTGGTATAAAATATTCCCTGTGGATTCTGATGATGAATTGCACTTTGTGTGTCGTATCTCGAAATATCCTCGACGCGTGGCACTGGGGTATGAAGTTCTGTTTGGGCTGCCTGCGGCTCTGGTGCTGACAGCGAGGGTTGATATCATCTCAGGGAGCTGAAGAGAAGCTCTGTGTCCGTCATGCTTTATACAAGCGCGGCCTTGTCTATGTGTTGAGATCAAGCCTCCGTCAGAGACACCAAATACAATGCAGGCCTGGATTAAACATGTCATATTTCAGGCCTGTTTGTCACCAGGCCCGGATGGCACCTCTTGCTGTGGGATGCAATGGGGAAGTGATAGTATTAACAAGCCAGCCCTTTTAAGCCTGCGATCGCTAGTCTAAACATTGTAGGAAAAAATTGCAGAAATTGTTTCAGATCAGTGAAAAGTGAGTTTCTGTCATGCTGCCTTCAAGGCACATTCAACTGTCTTGTGATTTAGTTCCATACGTTAACGCATTTTCTTTTTAATCAGGAAGTTGTAATGGCAGAATGTTAAAGAGTCTCTAAGATAAATGTTTAAAATATGCAACATATAATGTGGATTCAAAACTAAATATCGGTTATACTATAACAATAAAAATCTTAGGGTGAGACTTACAGGAAGGATTTTTTAAATTAATTTTTACATTGACAATCCATTTAAATAATCTATGCTTTTCACTGTATGTACTGTACATAAGTTCTTTCTGAAAACAAAATTCTAATTTAAAACCAAATCACCCAAACTTCAAAAGGTTTTCTCAGTTTAGTTTAAAAAATTGTTAACCATTGGTTTAATTTCTCGTGTGCTGCAGTATAGAAACAAATTTAAGAAAATACTGTTGATTATTTTGTTAATCCACATACAGATCCATTATTGTTTGTTTGACTGTCAAAAGGTGCACCCTGACTCAAAGGACACACTTCTTATTATTTACCCTCCCATTCTACCGTGTCTGGGGGACAAACACAACAAATGACCCAAGACCCATATCATTCTGTAGTTCCGTAAGTATTTGTACTTAGCTCTAACCTTCTGTATGACTGATGGAAAAGAACTGGCAGTCATTAGTGTCATCTTTCTTTTGTTTACAGTAATCAGATGCAGACCCAAGAAAACTGTCTTCGTATACACATGGAAAATAAGGCCTTTGATAAATCAATCAGTGTTAAGAGCTAAAACTACACCCAAGATTCCATCTAAACATGAGTTGTTGGGAATTTCTCCTAGCTACGTATCAGACCAGAGATAGGGGCTCATTTCAGAGCTATGGGAGGCACCAAGATGAGTATCACTCATAAACTTTCCCAACATGGTGATAATTCAGTATTAAAATAAGGGTAAAAAAACAACATTAATGCGTTAAATGGTTCTCATCATGGTGGTCAGTCACTGAATAGAGTTTTTGTCTGGACGAAGATCACGTCCACTGCCTTGAATGATTCTTATTCTCAATAAATGACAGTATTGTGTTATTTATCATATTATAGATATTGTTAAAGTATGTAATAAATAGAAGGCTCAGATAGTTGTGGCTCTGGGTTGTTGAACCTGCCACCGCCAGGTTGCCACTGTTGGCTCCTTGGGCAAGACCCTTCTCCTTATGTCCATACCAGTGTAGCAAGGGAAGTTGGGACCCACTGGTCTGTGAGAATGATGTAAAGTGGACAGTGAAAGGGCAGATCGAGATCGGGATGCCTGGAAAGCTGTGCATTCATGCCATTCCCTACCCTCACTTGATGGGAATGACTTAACAACAACAACAATGGAATAAATACATTGAGTGAATCTCACCATCAGTAAATTATAGTACTAATAGACTGAGTGGTGTGTGCACACGGTGTGTGCATTGAGTTTGCATGTTCTCACCGTGCTTGGTGAGTTTCCTCCAGGTTCTTCAGTTTCCAAACATATGCATATTAGTGTAATTGCTGTTCCCAAATAGCCCATAGTGTGTGAATGCGTGTGAATTTTGACTGGTAAAATGTTGACCGGTCGTAAAATGGGAATAAATGCAAAGGTCACAAAGCGAATTTTCCCAAAATAAATAATGGAAACTTAAATTATTCATTCCACAGCCCCAAAAAATAAATGCATAAAAAATTATTAATACAAAATATAAAGTAAAATAAAACAAATTAACCTGCACTTTACCTTTTAAAAGTAAAAATAAATCCCGACAGATAAGTGTTTCCGTTTATGCACGCAGGCACACAAACTGCAGGCTGGAGAAGGAGAAAATGGATCTTTAACGTCTCTAATGAGACTTTCTTTTGCTTTACACGCACGCACACACGTGTGTTATATTAAACAGTACATGCGCGCTGTACACACACGCATACAAACACAAAATAAATTATGTTATGCGCACACATGTGGTCACAGTGTTATAGTAAACATTACACGCGTGCACGAATGTTAATTATACCAGTAAAGGACGCGCACTAAGACCCAGCAGGGGAGACGATTACCCACCATTCTGCAGTGCAAGAGAGCAAAAACATTGACTCAGTTGTGATCACGTGATGCTCGACGTCAAAACAAGAAGCGCAGGCGTGCTACATGATACTCGGTACTTGTAAACCAAGACTTTATTTTTCAAGTCAAAATTTATTAAAAATCTCTTGTGGAACGCTCGCAAACCGCGTTACTTGCAATTCAAGGTTCATATAAATTCCTAGAAAGGCCCCTAACTGTTAACTAATGGAAAAATAATGTTAGGATACAAAATCTGTTACTGTGATGAATCTGACAGATGTGCAATAAGTTAAAAATAAAGTACCTCAAACATTAGGTTTTACAGTACACAAAAACACACCCAGTTGGTTAGTTTGGATGGCAAGTTATTTGTTACCTGTCTAGCATGCTATCCAAAATTTTTTTAATTATGATATGTTTGTTTTCCTATGTCCTTACATGGAATGTACTGTACAGTTTCTGACATTAAACAGGAGAGGTCTGTACCCTGCAGGGCTTTTCCTAGAAATAGTAAAGCAATATTTTACTTATTTGCAATAAAACGCCTACAGCTAACAGTCTGAGCGTAAACAAAGGCTTTTAGCATCGCGAAATGTGACTTGTAAACATCTCTCATCAGACCGACTATGAATGTTTTTATCTTCAAATGAATGGGTCTGATTACTTCAGGAGTATGAGACGTGATATTTAATACTGAAGAAAAACTATCCACCCTCTCATAAGGGTCTTTAGGATTACTAACAAGACCAAGCTTGCACAGATTATTTGTGAAATAAATTTTAGCTTCACAGAGCCTGTCACTATTTGGGGCTTATATCTTTTTTTTTTAGTGAGATAATTACCATTTGTCTTTGTTGCTTTTCAAAACAAAATGAAAAGTTGAAAAGGAGCAAAAGCTTGACTTAATCCCATTTGTTTGAAGCTTTGGCCTCTGGTGCTTTTATCTGATTAAAGGAAGAAGTGGAATACTTTTCTTGGCTCGATCCTGTGCAAAGAGAAAACCACAGATGAAAATATCATGCTGCTCTTCTCTCGTATAGGTATTCATCTAAGTGTGTGTGTGTGTGTGTGTGTGTATTTCTATGTCAGCATGGTTATTTTGAATGATTCTGAATGAATAGTCATTATGCTGACACACCAAACTTCCTGTGATGTCATAATCACATTCAAACACAGGAAGAACTCCCAGGCCTTAATTAAGGCAATATGTTCACATCTTTATTCAAGGTCACACTCGGCTCAACCATAAGAACATGACAAGTGCACAGATGGTTAAAGGTGCAGTCTGTAATATTTAGAGTTGTTCCTATTCCAAAAAGCTGTATCATGTTACACATACATAAGGACATTTGTAATTCATAAACTTTCTGTTCAACAGGATTCATTTCAGCATTTAAAGCTTTTTTTCGGGTTTTTTTCCAGGCGAGAAATGAGCAATAACAAATGGCTCCTTTGATGTAATTTAGCATTTTTAGTATATACTTCACAGAGTAGTGATTTTCTTTTTTAGCATTTCTTCCCTAAAGATGACCTGGTTTGGTCATTTTATTTTCTGATTTATTTACACCCTTAAACCAGGCGTTTCTATCTCCACTCCTCAGACACACTGGCCTGCACATGTAGAAGACAAAAAGTACAACTGTACGAGTTTTGCCAAAAACATTAGCTAGCTTGTTTAAGCACTGGCTCTGGGTCAGCTGTGTCGCACAAACAGCCAGAATCCCATTCAGCAGACCAGACCACCCAGTATGACCAGTGAACCCCCTCCACCTCCTGTCTCTAGCTTCTTTTTGCTCTCGGATTACACTGCTTTAGAGGGCGAGAAAAGGAAAATGTCACAAAAAAAAGAAAAAAAAGAACTTGAACTTCAAACAGGGGCTAATCTGACGGAACCCCAGATAATCGCCTGCATCTGTTCCTCAAAGAAAGAAAGAGAGAGAGACAGAGGGGGGAGAAGTGAGAAAGGGAGAGCTACTGACCAATTCATTCACAACCAGAATTTTGTGGAATAGATAGACATGTTATTTACAGTCAGTGTTTACTATTAAAAGTAAATCCAATCAAATTTCCATTCACTGTATCTGTTCCATATACAGTACTGTACAAAATTATTAACCTACCACTCATTTCTTCATATTAATTAAAATTTAAATATTTACATTAAATGGAAGAAATGTGAACAAATCTTTTATGATAGGCTTCAAAGTGCATAAATATACAATAAAAAATTGCAGCAACCTCATTTCCTTTCTTGTCTGTTCCAACCACTCAGCATTTAGCATCACCAGTAAACCAAATACCAGCCTGATCATCTATCATCATCCGCACCTGTTTCTCACTGGTTCATGTCTTAAGTTAGATGATTATGCTTGAATGATTTATAGGTCTCAGCATGGCTTTACAAACAAAAACCATTCTTCTGAAACTGGTCAGGTACCGTACTGGGACTGGACTGAAAACGAGAGCCAAAAAAGTCTATTCCTCAAGACTACATTAAACATAAAAAGGTTAAAATATATGAAATAAGGCAAGCCAGGACAAAACATTTGTACTATTTGTAAATAGAATTCACTGAAGAATTAATCAAAACAACGTATAATAATAAACCTACAGTAAATGTTTGACATTAGACATTGCTCATGGGGCATTGGTGGCTCAGTGGTAGGTTTCTCGCCTGCCATGTGGAAAGCTCGGGTTCAATTCCCAACCAAACCCCAGCCACTGGATGCATTACTGGACCCAAGCCTGGATAAAATGGGAGGGTTGCATTAGGAACAGCATACGGTGGAAAACCTGGGCCAAGTTGTGTGCGGAATGGATGGCCCGTGTGGCGATCCCTTGACAGGAGCAGCCGAAAGACTGACAAACAACTTTAGACATGAGTAATGTGTGAATAAATTGTGTTGCCTTTTTCCCAATAAATACAAACACAAAAATTATTTATTACGTATTTTATTTCTAAAAGTGCTAGAATATTCTATCAAGACGTTCAAGATGTTCAGTTGTACTTGTTTATAGGTAAAAAGAATGCAAAAATGAATGGAAAAACATGCAATATTTTTAAAACTCTCTCTTTAAACACAAACCGGAGTGTGCCAGGTGGTTCTAGTATGTATAAATATGTATATGAAGCTATAAGGGCAGTTATAAATGGTCTGTCCTGCTGATCCCTGGTAAACCACAGGCAGATGTGGGAGAACTACGTGTGTGAGTCTGTCTCTATTTCTCCCCTTAAAAAAATTGACATTTTAAGAAATTTAAAAGGCCCACTATTTGGCTATAATTTTTTATTTGGCTCTGTCAGTTTCTCTTCAAGAGGTCAATTTAGGGTAAAATACTCTTGCCCTAGTTCAACACACCCACTTTCCATTATTTTTTATCTCCTAACTATCCTTTGCTCCCTTTTTTTCTCCTTAGTAGTGTCTGCATTCCTTCTCTTGACAGGAAAACAGAGACTGCTGGGTTTCATCTCCAACAGAGACTCGGCCAAGTGATAGCAGCTGAAAGACATGTGGCCAGTGCCCTTGAAGGCAGCTCAGAAACATGTGTGTCAACTACAAGCTCTCACTCTCTCGCTATTACACACACACACACACACACAGGCACACACACACTCCCCCTCAGGGTCACCCCAGCATGGCTGTTGGGAGATGATTAGGGAGATGCCAGAATCAAAGGAACCAATTGACTAAATTATAGGACTGCCTAAGACGTTGAGCTCTCTCGCGTACCCACTGTTCCGTATGTTAAGATGAAGAATGCAGTTCATACGAGGAGCCCTCTTTAATTTGTCTCTTCTCCTTGGCAGATGGAGGAAGCATCAAGGAAGCTGATTTTCCTAGTTCTCCCCCTTGTCAATAGGGAAAGTGACTGATTCATTTACTGCTGTAATTTTATCACTTTTAATAATATCAGTTTTCCTTACTTGATTTTAGATTTTCACTCAAAGTTTTATGTTATTCAATAATTTAGTGTCATATCATTTAGGTGAATGATTTATGATAAAAAACAATCATTTAGCTTTTTTTTTATATTTGTTTTTGTTTTTCTTTGTAGACTGAAAGCTGTGAAACTTTTCACAAAAGTCAATATGAATTTTTTTTATTTTCATCTGGGTTTTTTTTCCTGATCTTTAATCTTTATTGCGGAAGAAAAATGAAGAATTTGGAGCACAAGGTTTAATTAATTAATTTTATTTTATTTTAAATCAACACATGGTATGTGTTGGTAAAAATATACATATCATTCAATTCAATTTTATTTGCATAGCGCTGTTTCACAATTGACATTGTCGCAAAGCAGCCTTACACATTTAAAAGAATTATTTAAGTTTGTATGAAAATTGAACGTGTATGAATCAAAATGATAAGACTGTCCCTGATGAACAAGCCGAGGGTGTCGGCGACAGTGGCAAGGAAAAACTCCCTGAGATGGTAATAGGAAGAAACCTTGAGAGGAACCAGACTCAACAGGTAACCCATCCTCATTTGGGAGAAACGGATTTTCCCAATTTTGATTATTTATCCAGTGGTGATGAAAATCTCAAAATTTTTCTTAAATTGCCAAGGCCAAGACCTCTCACCTTCCTTTTAACGATCATGATCGACTACAGCTGGTGCCAACATAAAAAGGGTTTGTTTGAGAGCACTGGATTGACTAACACATTGTACAATGATAAAGTCCAAAGACCCAAAACTGTCACCTAAAACTGGGAGGTAATTGGATGGCCAGAAACAACTGAGGAACCACCAAGGCACAGGCCTGGGGTGAAATAAAAGCTGCTGGAACACCAGTGACACTGTCTACATTCAAACATCACCGAGAACTGAAAGAAAGAAACCCCTGCTCCAAAAGTAAATCCTTCAAGCTTGACTGAAGTTTACAGTTGGCCATATAAACAAAAGAAAAAGTAAAAGAAAAATGGAAAGATGGCCAACCTCAAGAAGCACTATTGGTTGAAGTGTCATGCTGCAAGTGGTGCATTGTATAAAGTTGGTGGAATAATAAATGATAATAAAACATGAAAGAGAACTATTTCAGACCTAATTAGAATAACCATCAGTTAGGTAGTTGAAGCTTGGACAAAAAAATTATGTTATAATAGAATAATGATCACACAAAGTTGGTGGTAAAATGGAAAGAACAGCCTAACCTTAAGCTTTTGGAACCACAGCCCCATTTGAAATATGTGGACCATATTTAAAAGCCAAATGCATGCCAGGAAACCAACTCTGCCAGGAAGAGTGGTCAAATATTCAGACAGAATTCTGCCAGAAGCTTTTTGAAGGCTACCAAATAGGTCTGCTACTATGAAAAATTGCTAAAGAAATTCAACCAAATACTGTATTAGGTGTGCTGTATGTATAATTTAGACCGTGTGTTGATTTTTAAAAAAAAAAACAAAAATTAAAACTTGCGCACCACATTCTTTGGTTTACTTCTAGTTAAAATGTACATTGTACCGTTATTATACACAAAAAAAAGTCCAACATGGCCACAATATAGATGTCCATGATATAAAAACATTTGCACACAGCTGTAGAACTGAAAAATGGTCGCTTGGACAAATGCATCAATGCATCAATAAATGCATTCAAGCACCACCTACTTTTACAGAAAGACACAATAAGAAATACTTTTAAAATTTTGTAAATTGTTTTATTCCTCCGTTCAATAGCTTTAGATTGCTCCAAAATTCTCAGTGTTTTTAAAAAAAGTTATGTTTCCTAAAAGCCACAAAGCAGTGAAACAGCTGAAGCTTGAAAAGTGTAACAAAAAATATCCCTTGGGTAAATCATTCAAGATAAAGATTAGTCTGGACTCTCCAACTGGTCCAGGAAGTACTATATGCAGTTTGGGGCACTGGTGGCTCGGGCGGTTAAGGCTCTGGGTTGCTGAACAAAATTGGTGGGTTGCAACAGGAAGGGCATCCGGCGTAGAAATTGCTTATCGAATAATCAGATCCTTGCAGAAATGCTGTTAGTTTTACTCTTGATAACAATAACTATAATAATTTGAGGTCAATTTTATTACTGTATATGTTAATTATACAGCATATATGTACAATATAACAAAATGCTTTTTGCCACCGATAGGTCCAGATTACTGTTCAATAAAAAAACAAAAAACAAACAAAACAAAAAACCCGAGCAGATCTACTATATAACAAGAAGGACAAACAACATTTAATATACCATAAATTGGATAAATGGTTATAAACACTGAATAAATGTCTCCAATTTCCTCACACCTCTCAAAAAATCCTTAAGTGGACTTCCAAATTACCCTAGGTGTGAGTGAGTGAATGAGTGTGTGTGATGCCTTGTGATGGATTAATGTCCGGTTAAGTGTGTCCTCACCATTTGAACTTCCTGTTTTTGTAACACAGGATACATGTACAGTGAGGAACATTTAGATAGCATTAAACTATTTCACTACAAAGTTTAATCAAATAACATTTAGAATTTTATTTTTCTTGTGTGGCATACAGTAACTTTAACAGTTTACCAGTCTATTGTATGCTACTGTAGCTAGCTACTGTAGGTATAATTACTGAGCTAACTTATATAACTTATCCAATGTAGAAATATCTTCTTATTATTAATTTTATTATTATAATTATATTTAAATTATCAGACAAGCTAACTAGCTAATACTTGCAGAAATCCTGGCTAGCCCATTTTCTCTGCAATCATTAGTTAGCTCTAGTTGCTTGTAAGATTGCACTGATCATCAGACAAATCATTTTATTAGGAACACCTGTACTTTCATGCAGTTACCTAATCAGCCAATCACAGATTTGCCAGAAGTACACGAACTTCATACTCAAGTAAAAGTACAGTACAAGTACTTGTCTAAAAATCTACTCCATTGCAAGGAGTACTACCTTGTTTTTTTTTTACTTAAATAGACGTACTACATATGCATGCTCTAAAACGTACAAAAGTACAAGTACACCACAAAGTAACTGCTTTTTCGTGATATACACTGTATCTGTTTGATTTAGTGATAAACAATATTTTAAGGTATTTTAAATACACTTGAAGTTAATGCTGTTGATAACATGAATGTGCAAGTCTACACTGCTTGTAGTTTTATTTTAAGATGCTAAAATAAATAGTTGATTAACTTAATATAAAAAATGTAAGGTTTTAGGTTCTAATTGT
>JAOTRS010000022.1:5184400-5205684 GCA_028565755.1 Dinotopterus cunningtoni
TTTAATATTATTTAATTAATTTAATGGGATATTATTTTAAAGAGTAATTGTTAATAAATACATGTCACTAAGTAAATGTAAAGTTCTCAAAAATATACAGTTTAAGTTTTATGGCTAAATATCCCAGTGTCAGCTTCTTAAAAATGTAATGTATTTTTTTTCAACATATACTGTACATTACATATACCAGTTGGTTTGTGTTTATAGACTATAACACTCAGTTTCACCTCATCTCATCACTCAGACTTTTCACCCGAGAGCTGCAGCTGCTGTTAAATAAGCCAATGGAAGCAAAAAACCTGATCAATGTAGATGTCATAGACTTGTTGCTCATCTTGGACAGTTATTGGTTTGTCCCCTGAAGACCGAGAAGGACACTTTTATCCCCGGAGCTCGCACTGATATCCTAAAGGAGGAGGTGACACCCTGTCCTGGACATGGAGACCACAAGGCATTTCCTCTGCAGAACCACAGGCTCAGTGTTGTTGTTCATCTGAGAGTGAGACACAGAGAGAGAGAGGGGGGGCAGAAAGGAGAATGTAATAGAGCACACCAGGAAGAGGAGGAAAAAAGCACATGCCTCATCTCACTCATCAGTGTTTTCTCTTTGTGTCTCTCCTCTGATGTACCTCCTGCAATTATGTATCTTTTCTCCCTGTATTAATTTCCCTGTATAAATGATGTGGTCCACCTCAGGTTAGGAGAATAAAGTGGCCCAGAGGTAAAGTTAAGGTGTTGTAGCTCCTCCTGGTGGTGAAGAAAAGTTACTGCTGTGTGTTTCTTGTTTATACTGTAGTTACATTTAATGGCCTGGTTCGATTTTTGTCTGTGTGCATGGAGTTTGTGCTTGGTGGGTTTGCTTTCACAGTCCAGAAACATGCGGATAAGGTTAATTGGCTTTTCCAAAGAATTTGCTGCAGTGTGTGAATGAGTGTGTGAGTGTGTGCCCTGCAGTGGATTGGCACACCGTCCACTAAAGCAGAGTAAACAATAAGTAAGAGAGTGAGTGAGTGGGTATTTTGAGCTCAAAAATCTCTCCAGAAAAAGCACTTAGTTCTTGTCCTGCCATTGTTGTTCAGGACAAATGATGTCCCCTAATGTTCTCTCTCTCTCCAATAAAAAGAAGACCAATAAAAAGTCTTTATTCAGCAGCATTACCTATTTTTTCCTTCTTGTCCCTTTTTTAAATCTGTCCTGTTTTTAAATTGTCCCCTGCACTAATGTTGCATTTGAGGTGAAGATGCTTCAGGTAGCCTTCTCAGCTATTTACAAATTGACATAAAAACTACCATGGTCAGGTTTTCCACTTGCTACTGTAGCTTGTGACTAAGCCATTCCCCATGGTCCACTGACTACCTTGTTGCTAATCGAGTTAACACCGTCCACTGAAACTAAACTGTGATCAGTAAAAAGCCACTCCCTTCAAAAGGACTCATTCAAAGAGCTGATTCTCACTTTGTCAGGAACATTATATCTATAACCATGCCTGGAAAACATTTTTTTCTGTAATGTTCAGCTTTGACTTGGACTGGATGACAAGGCACTGAATGCGTTCTCCTGCACAGCGCTGTAACAAAGGATTTCACTTTGCAGAGAACTAAAGACTATGCTGAAATCACGAGGAGAAAGGAGGATTTAAACCATCTGCTGTACTGCACCTGGGCTCCATGGCATGAGACTGAGCTCATCTGATGGAGTGTAAGCACATGGCTTCTGTTAACATTGTGCACTGTAATTGTTTCAAACATATTTCCTGTGATATAACTATGATTCCTGATGGATCTGTTTATTATCAACCCATGAATACCTCACCACTGCTTAAAATTTGGATATAATATTTGTCCATGTGACTAGATCCTTGTTGAAATAAGTAAGAGTGACACTTAGATTTTAGAATGCAGGTAAAAAAGTGCACTGATCAGCATCAGAGGTCCAGTAACTGCTGTTAATTGGGAAATCACAGTGCATTAAACCATGATGCTTTCTAGCAAAATTCTACTAATGGATTTCTACTAATGGAATTCTATTAATGGACAGAAGAACATTATTTTGAAGAAGCAGACACTAGAATGTTAAAAACAATATTGCACTTAATTCAGTTTAGGTTGCTTTGTTTAGGTTTTGTCCCAATGCAGTGATCCCAACAGTCGAACAACTGATACGCACAACAATTTGGCACAGGTTTTATGCCAGATGCCCTCCCTGACGCAACCCTGCCATTTTAGCCAGGCTTTGGACCAGCACTGCATTCAGTGGCTGGGAATCGAAACAGGGTCTTCTGCATGGTAAGTGAGAAACCTCACCTACAGTAAGCCACCAATGCCCCACAACTAAACACAGCCAATATGTGAAATGAAACAGTCATGCAGAAGCCATGCAACAAATAGAACGTATCAGGGCAGCAAAGAAAGAAAAAAAAGAGGAAAATCAAGATATTATAAATAAAGGATAGAAAAGTGGATCAGCCACTGGTCCCGAGGGTAAGTTTCAGGGGATCTAGGAAAGCACAAAAATATTAGGCTGCATTTAATCTTTCAATTAAGCAAATCCATGCCTTCAAATAGACTTTGATTCATAGATCAGTGCTAGCTCTGCATAGCTAGTTAATTAAGCCTAGGCCAGGGGTCGGCTCCGGAGTCGCATGTGGCTCTTCCATCCCTCTGCTGCGGCTCCCTGCGGCTTTGGAAAATAAATAATGTGTATTTAATTTAAATGTATTTTTATTTTAGTCAGTTTTTTTTATGTAATTCTAAATGTAAAGATTTGGGTGATTTTATAACATTAAAATAAAACGTGTTTAATTTTTTGTAGCTCAAAACATTAGGCCCAACCGCCGATGTGCGGCACACGCTGTTCGAGCCCTGTTTGTATTCAGGTTAACAGCTGACTGCACGCTCCAGTACACGCGATAAAAGGATGAAGGCACACAGAAGAAGACTGGTTTGCTGCAGGTGGATAATTTCAGTTCAGCTTTTTGTTTCATAAATAAGGATTATTGAAATAGACATTGAATATTTTATTTGAAATTAACCTACAACTCAGCTTCTTTTTTTTTTCAAAGTTCAAAATGTTTTTTTTTTTTGCATGCCAAAAATAATATTCATTTTCTTTGTAGCAGTTCATGTCATAAATGCCACACACTATAGTTTTTTTTTTTTTTAAATACGTAGCATAAAAGTAAAAAAAAAAACAAAAAACATATATACAGCGTTATCTTTATTTTAGATGTCAAAAGGGTTTTGTGGCTCCCGGTGTTTCTGTGAGAGACGGGTCCAAATGGTAAAATTTCTGCAAAAGTCTACATATAATGAAAGCACAAAAAATATTAGGCTGCTTGTAAACTTTCACTTAACAAATGAAAATATATATATTATATAAGCGAACTTTCCTTTCTTTTACAGTGTGAAATCTAATCTGGTTTCTGGAAAACTTGCTCTTTTTTGCCTTTTATTACTGTAACGACAATGCTTTGCACTGTTTGGAACGGACAGATTCGCAGGCTGTGACCACGCGGAGTTCTAAACAGGCGAAGGCGCGGCCATTTATAGACACGCGGTTGCCTGGCAACGCCGCAATCAGCCTGGATACTCCGCACGTGGCGGCGTGTCTATATAAGGGTCCTGATACCTCGGTACTTTGTGCGATCTCGTGGAGCTCTGTGGATTTGTGGAGCTCTGTTTATTTTTGTTTTTATCAGTTTTCTTTTGTTTCCTTTAAGTTCCCTAATTAATAATCCCACGCTATCTCCAAACGGGAAGGTCTTGCCGTGCGTGTCACATCACTCTCACAACTCCTATTTCATTGACCCCCTCTAAAGCCCTGCGTCAGGGCTCTTATCATCATTAAAACACCTCGTGGTGCGGCTCTCCATACATGAATCCTCTGAAAGTACTGTATAACACGATTTACTGATTTAGTAATCCAAAAAAACACATAAAGCCTGTGGTTCATAAATAGGGATTATTTCCTCAACAGAGTTCCATCATGAAAAAAACAAGCTGTATCATAAACCACGTTCAAGTGCCAAAAGAAAGCTCACGAGCTGATGGTCACAGAGCTCATGGACACCTCTAACCCCCTATTGGCAGATCAGCCCACAAACTTGTTCTTCTCACCCTCACCCACACGCCCATCATTTCGCTGCAGTCACAGTACACACAGTAGGATGTTCATGCGACTCTGCAGGGCTGTTTTGAAGCAACAGACTGGAATGCACTCTGTGCGCCCCATGGAGATGGACAGGTTCATGTTAAAGTTTGTGTTGATGATAGTAAAAATAAAAAATAAAGTTATTTTTCTTTGTTTGTCCCACAGGTCTCATCTCCCTCCTCAGTTGTGTTTACAGAAAAGTAAAAAAATTTATAGATGTACACCTCTATACTTGACTAGTTGCCATGTGTGGGCAAGATTTCCACATAATAATACTAAGACTAACTAAAATGAACTGAATAGTGCACTTGTTATTCATATCTGTAGTTGTATTAGTTTAGAACACCGGTCACATGAGTATTTACAATAATTGTAGTAAATTGCTGCGTAGTTGGAACATTCCTATGTGGAATGTCTACAGTGCTGTATCAGGAGCATGGACGGTGGGGATTATGATGAAATTTGGATTCAGTCATTAACTCAGTGGCCCTGCAGTAATAATAATAATAATTATAATAATAATAATAATAATAATAATAATATATACTTGTAAGCAACGAGGAGTGGGCCCAAGCACCTGTTCAATTGCCACCCGGACACACCAGACAACCTGTGTGCCTTTTAAGCACTTTAAGGACTCTAAAAAGACAATGCCGCCCGGTTGAACCGCACAACCTGTCTGTCTTTTGAGACATCTAAAAATCCCCAGATGTCACTGAATATGGCATAGGTTTAAGGCATCGTCACAGCTGGACGTGTCTTTCTGGTGCGCCTGGATGGAGTGGTGCAGGTGCTTGGGCCAATTCATTCTTGTTTGCAGCAGTTGGCCCGAGCACCTGCGCCATCGCCAGCTGTGCCGAACATACAATCTGTTTGCCTTTTGAGCATGTTAAGACCTCCAAAAAGCCCCAGATGCTGATGTCATTTAATGTGATGTCACTTAATATGATGTCACCCATGAAGTTATTAGCTGCTTTTTAGCATATGTTTAAGGCATTGCGATGGCTAAACCGTTTGAGTTTTCAAAAATCCCTTCGCAATTTTGCATCCTCAATGTTTTAAGATTATATGGGCTGGGTTGGGTGGTGACCGTAATGGCGCTTGTCTTAAAATGACTCCAGCGCGTTAAAATTCACTTATACCACTTCAGCGCTGTTATTTCAGCGGAAAAAATAATAAGTAATCCCAGTAAAAGTATTCAGTTTAGCTTTTCTAATTACTATCTAATGGGCAAGTGTTTGTTTACATTCAGCAAGTGGCTTATCAGTAGTTTATTTTAAAGTTGATTATTAAACCCAGCACATAACTTTATAACGTCGCTTTTACTCAACATTTTAATTTCACTTATGGCGCAGGTTAAAATGGAGGAAAATCCTAAGTACTGCACGCATTAAATTCTGTCCAGTCCGTTTTGCATGATGCTGTGACAAATTTTGGCTGGCCAGATATACATATAGACATATAAACAGACAGAAATTTTTCTGAGACTTGTTTCAGGCATAGTAATAGAAACCTAATCTAAATTATTGGACTGTTGATAGTCTGGCCCCTTGAAATGAATTCTTGATACAAAATGGCGCATGCTGGAAAAAAAACATGAGCATGCACTTGGTTGAGCCTTTCTCTGTAATGGAGTTGATGGGCTATTCCAATGTGAAGACTGTTGCCTTGTCTCAGGGTCGAACCCATACAACCTAGTTTTGTCACCATGATCCTCGACATAAAGGATGGGTCATCCATTGCATGTTTCTTGGCAAACTCCTTCTGTTCCTGGGTCAGTAACCTGGGATGAACTTGGCAGCAACACAGCACATGTTTAAATCACAAGTGATGATTGCCTGGACTGTTCCATATGACAATGACATTTCCTGGGGTTGAAGCGAGCATGCCACTCAAAACACCTTGAACGATTCGTTTGAGCATCGCTTTATAATTGCCGAATCATGTCAAACATCTCTGTGGCAGATTTGTCCAGTTTCATGCAGAATTTTACACTCACTCTTTAAAGTCACTCTTTGATGTCATAGTGCCCAAGCACTATGACATCAGCCCTATGTCGCCATAGTGTGTGAAGGGCCCTATTGTTTTCCTAAGATTTCTTTTACCCACCATTTTGGGGTCTTAAAAACCTCAAAAAACTCATAGGAAAATAGGCAGACAGGTTGGAATCTGTTGCCATTAGGATGCCTGAAAGACATATTATTAAGTGACATTATCTTGAGTGACATCATAGTATAAAGCATTTTTTTCCCCAGCATTTGAGCCTTTTTGGAGATCTAAACATAAAATTCCCCACCTTTATAAAATTATGTCATAATGGGTATAGGTATGTCCCCTTTAAATGTATGAGCCCGGTGTGCCTCTCTGGAGCACAAGAGTAGGCAAAGGGTAGGCATAGCAAAATGTGGCTAAATAAACAGAATGGAAACAGTTAATTTCAATAGGATTTAATTAAAAAATAAAACCAAAATAAATCACATCCAAATGCTTCTTTGTGCACCATGTCTGTATATTGTGTGTTTATAAGGGGGGAAAAAAGCCCTACAGGGTTCTGGGTAAAGCAGGTCAGGTCACCAGAGGAAGATGAATTATATAAACTGTTTGTATCCATGTTTTAAAAAGCCTCAAGCGGTACACTAACCCACTCGTTCCATTTCTAACTCTTAAGTTTAACATTTGAAAACATACAATTCTGTCACTTACCTAAAGCAACAGTGACATAAAAAGTAAATATCAGATTTTGTGAGTTTCCAAGTAAACCAAGATCAGCCCTTTTAAGAGTGGCACAGTTTTTTCTTTTTAGGGCCATGTATTGCTAAAACCATTTCAGGAACAAAGTATAAACATTGTAATACAGAGAGAGTTCATGTTATCATAGATAATAAGCTTATATAATGTATATACAAGACTTAAACAGTGTAAACTTAATACCATTAATCTTCTGGCCTGTGGGCTAGTTTTCTCCATGCACAAATTAATCCAAGTCATCATGCTATTCTGATCTGCCTGTCAGAAATCAGTAAAAACATTTAAGACACTTGGATGAAATGTAATCTGTGTCAGCATACCTGGCTCTAATTCGATATCTCCCTGGAACACTGGTGTATGGAATTACAGCCCTGCTATTGGCACTAAGATTAATTGTCTGCTATAAATAAAAATGAAGGTGCATATATTTAATACTTCATGATTGAAAAAACAAACAAACAAAAATAATAATGTTTTAGGCAGTTGCACAAATGGTTTTTGAGAAGATTCTTTCATGTGTCCATGGCACTCAGATTATTGCTGTCAACAGTAAAATGATCATTCCAAAAAAAAAAGATAAGCTTTTGGTAATGCAGGTTTTTTTGAGTGTGTGTGTGTGATTTTAATCATCGCTTTTCCACTGTCCCAGCACATCCACTCAGCTCTCTGGATCCAAGATCAACGGTCACAGAAGCCAAATGTCCATGGGGCCGTGGAGTATTGAAAATGGCACTGTAATCTGTCAGACTGGTGTTCAATCCTAAACATAACATAGAAGAGACAGAGCAGTTATAGTGTATATATGAGCGTTACCATTCATTGATGTACAGTAGCTACACATTTCAGTAATAAAATGATTAAAACTGAAAATGTAGCACAGATGAATTGGAGAATCACATTTACAGTTGGGGTCCGAAATTTACATACACTCATCATGAACATGAATATCATGACGATATTGGACTTTCAATGATTTCTTTTAAGTGGTCTTTTGTAGGGTAGTATGATTGTACAACAAAAATCTTTTATTGAAAAAAAAAATTATGTTTAAGCACAAGGCTTGGGTTTTATGATCATAACACAGGGTCATAAATGGACATACACGCATTGGATCATTAATTCAATTCCAGAAATGTATTTTAATTTTGCCTCTCAACTTTGTTAGTGAATAGGATTGACTACAACTGGGAGCTTTACTTAAACAGTCAAGCAAGGCTTAAACAGTCACTCACAATGAAGAGGAAATTAGTTCAGATGCTGAGAACTGAGGAATCGCCAAGGACTGGAAACTGCTGGAGCAGCAGTGCCACTGTGTACTGTGTACAATGTAAATGAGTTTTACATTGCCATGGACCGTTAGGCTGTCATGCAAGAAAGGATCCCCTGCTCCAGAATCAACACATCAGCTCGACTAACGTTTGCAGCTGATCACATGGATAAAAGCCTTCTGGTGGAATGTTTTAACCAGATGTATGCTTGGAGAAGTCAAGGTAACACGTTTGACCACAAGAGCACTGTATCAGCTGTTAAGCATAGTGGTGGAAGCAACATGCTTTGGGGCCTTTTTGCTGCCAGTGGATCATAGCAAAGTGGTTAAAATAATAAAGAAGGAGAATTACCTTGTAATTTAAACAAACTTGGACAAATTAGAGCATTCCAACAGGACAATATACCTAACCACACATCAAAACTAGTTATGAAAAGGATAAACCAGGCTAACTTTATGCATTTGAAACCTTGACCCGTCTGTAAGTTTAAGTCTGTGCCAGGAAACCAACAAATATAGTTGAACTCTACTAATTCTGCCAAGAAGAGTGATCAAACATCATGTTGTACAATCATTCCCCCTTCCTACATACAAAAAAAGACAAGTTAAAAAATGAATGTTCATGATGTTCATGTATGTAAGTTCTGACCATAACTGCATGCCTGTTCTGTCGTGACACACTCCAGGACAAGGGCTGTAAGTGGTTCAAGACTAACAGCAAAACTATCTACACAAGAGCCAGGATAAGACCAGCGGGAAAATGACTTCAACATGCGCTTAGAGGCATTAAAGCTTTCTGTACAGTACATGCCAGGCGTGGAGAACAGGCCAAAGCTGAAGAAGACCTTCTGTTCCCACAGAGTCACAGATAATGACAAAGAAGCATGGATTTAACTCTAAAGCCAGTGAATAAACAAACAGCACAAGAGGACAAACCCATTCGGATACAGCATGAAAAAACAAGCATCAACAATATACAGCAACAGTGCCTTGAGACAAGTTGAAATTGGTTAAAAAAGAGCTCCAGTGTGTTGCCCAGAAATCTGCCAGATTAGACTAAAAGATGCAGTTGATTAAATATAATAATGTATGGCTAGTTAGTTAGTACAATGTTATGATTAAGTGTATGATTATGTAGCACACTGTATGCTCCAATTTTGTTTTTGGGCATTACACACAAGTAAAATTTGAGACTGGCTAGCATACTTATTCTCTCCTGATATGTTTAACCATCAGGTGTACGGTATGGAGTGCAAGAAGAGGAGTTACATAACAGCTTTGTGCAAAACTTCATCAATATTTCCACATACCTGCATTATCTGTGTATGGTACAAATTGTGCCACAGCAAATGAGAGTGGTACAGCATGTGGTGGAGTAAATAAGGAAAATGACAAACCGTGAGTAAGCTAATTTTAAAGCTGTAATTTCTGTATGGAAAAATCCAATCCAGGTGTAATCAGTAACGATCTACAGCATTGTGCAGCCCAAATGAATTGTCCCATAATGGCAGAAGTAGAATGAAAGTAGAAAGGAAATGACACTACAATTTCAAAGCACTAAAAGAAGTTGATGCTGCTGAGACACTCACGCAAGTACGAGCACAAAACAAACCCATTACAAATACACAGCTAAACTAGCACAGATCAGGGCGGAGCGTGCAGGACAGTCCAGGAATGGAAAGCACAGTGGTTCTAATAGAGGCTCACCTACGCTCCCTCCCTTACCTGCGTCACTGGTCACCTTCGCTAGACGAGATCTCCGTCTCTTTATGAACCACTACTTTGGTGACCGACATGTCTGGGTGCTGCTCTTTGATCTCTTTTATGGCCTGAGCCAGAGCCTTGTTCAAAAAAATGCCACATAAGACCAGCAGGGGGCACACAGGAGAATCGCCACAATTAGGATAAGAAAGAATCAGTCAGTAAATTAATGTTAATAGGATTCATTGGTTAAACATTGGTTAAACATTTTGCTGTAAAATTACATCCTTTTAATGCACAGAGATTTAAAGATCTAAAGCTTAAACAATAACTTAAAACTAATTTAAAAATTACATTTGTGATTAGTTTGAGATTTCTTTATATTGTTAAGATTTATTTAAAACAGAAGCAAAGCCAAAACCAAACCCTGCAGTTAATTACTCACAGGCTCACTCCTAACTACCCACAAAAAGGGAAATCCACTTCTAAAAAACATCTAAGCACACGGTTTGCGTGTTGTGTTTTAGTTTGGGTAAGAACCGAAGAATTGGCCTGCCTTAGTACCTGGTCATGATCAATGTCGGCATCACCAGAGATGACGATCCTCTTTTCGATCCTCGTCTCTGAGATGCCTCCCTTCACCGTCTGACAAAAGACAAAATATGTAAACAATGTATGAATATAAATGGCTGTGAAAAAGAAATGATGCAATTGACTGAAATAATGTCAAATATTCAGATTCTTTGTTCTTGGCTGACTAAGTGGTTAAAACTGCCCTCACTGACCTTTGTTATTTGTGTTGTGGTCGTGGTGCTGTTGTTCTCAGAGGTGATGGTCTGCGCGCTCATCAGGACTCCAGGGTCTGTGTCACTGTCGGCATCCACCTTCCCACAAACAGAAAAAGTCAAATCATCTAAAAATATTCTGGAAGTAATTTAGCTAGGTATTGTACAGTACCGGTCAAAACTGATCTAGTACTATAATGTTATAAAATAGGATCGATTTATAAGTACAATTACTAAAAGTTTTTAAAATATAAATTAACCAAATAGATGTGTACCTCGGCCGACTCGTATGTGATGGTTTTGGTCTCAGTATGAACAATAGGCACCTCACTGGTCATCGTCTGTGACGGCTCCACTGGCTTCTTCGACTCCTGCACAAAATGGACAGATCAGAGAATGAGAAAAACATGACTAGACGCAAACACTCTGCTTCAAAAAAAGGCTAATAAAGCTGCAAATTCATATTATTAACATTATTGGGTGAAGTATACCTTCACATACTGAAAAGCTTAATCAGACACAATATTAAACCATAAAACCTACCACATGCACTTACATGTTGTGACAAAGCTTTCTACTGAACACAGTGACAGTGAAACAGATTTGTTACTAGTTCATGCTAATATACAGTACATGGCATCCCTCCAGTGGTCATGCAATGATTTACACACAGATCAAAGGTTACTTCAGAAATAAGACAAAGTAAAGAGAAGGACAGAAGTCCTTTTAGAATTAGTCAGAGTTTGTGATAGACGTAGAAAGACTGATGTTAAATCATCCAGGTTACAGTACTTCTCCAAGAAAGTGGCACCAACTGTGTTCACTTCCTGTAGAACATCTTCGACTTTGCTCTCATTATTTTTTCCATAACCAGACGTTAACGTTTCTTCCTCTTTGCTTTCACAGTGTAAAGTCTCTAAAGGTATGGAGTTTTCATAACCAGCTGTGTGACGTTCCTGCACAGCTGCAGTCAGCTGGCTTTCATGAGGAAAAAAATGAAGGTTAATGCTCAAATTCTCTTTTGGTTCATGAGAAAAGTTTTCAAAGTCTTCACAGAACAACACAGATTTCGTGATAAGGGTATGGCTTTCAATACTTGCAGACTCATCCTTTCCATATGGACAGATAAATTCCTTTTCAATTACAGGTGCCACTGAGTGCTCATCTTCACACTGACTTCCTTTAGGCGAAAACCCTTTTACTTCAGCATCCTTTGGAATCGTACCTTCTTCTGAAAGAAGAGTACCATCTTCATCTACCTCCAAATTATCATCCGCTTCCTGTACTGGCAACCCAGCTAGGGCCAGAACCAGAGATTGTGTTGTGTTGGTATGGGTCTGAGGCAGACACCCTTCCTCCTTAGTGGGGGATTGAGGAAGGGACTCTTCTTCCTTAATATGTACATTAACACACAATTCTTGATCCATAGCAGGAGTCTGTCCCAGCTCAGATGTGTGAACAGGAAATACCTTTTCTTCAATATGAGTCTGATCAAGTTCATTCTTCTCTGTATATTTCCCACCAGAAATTATTGGCACTGTGTCTAGTGCAAATGTAGCCTGCTTAAGAAATGCTTCTACCATGAGCACCTGAGCGTCACCAGCAGAGGGCGCCATTGCAGTGTCTTCACTGTGATCTGATTTAGGTACGGACATCTCATTTTCAGTAAGTGAGGAGTCTTCTGATCTTTCACTGACTAATTTTAAACGCATATCTCCAGATTCCAAATTCTGCTCCTCAGACAAACATGGGGGAGTTGGACAACCAACATCAATAGTAATCACTTCAATTGCCACATTATCTGTAGCTTTAGGTGTCAGAATATTCACTAAAACTTCTGCTTCATCTTCCTTTATTACTGCGGCATCCTGTTGGTCACCTGATCTCTGCAAGAGATAAATGGCACCTCAGACCATCATCTATGGAAGTCTATTACAGATAGCGTTGTGCTTTGCATGGGTAGTGAGAAAATACAGAAACCTAGCACACAGAGTGTAATTGAGAATGAACAGTCAGTACCTGAAACAGATAATGGTATTTCACGGATTTGTTGCCTTGCACAGAAAAGACCTATGCACATTATCAAGAATATTATGGGATGTTTTTAGTGCAGTGTGGAAAAAATAAACAGAAAAAATGAGGGCATGGAGTAAAGAGGTAGAGTCTACAGGTTTTACCTACAAAGAAAGTAACATCCATTATACTCTCTATAATCTTTAAGCTAAAGATTTATGTTTGACCAAAACTGTAAGGCAAATTTATAGCAAACAATTAATCGTTTTCACGGATTGTAGCCATACAAATTTTAAGTGGAATTGTGGGTACGAGAAACTGAATAATGATAGAATACTGGGATGACTGTACGTGAGCACTTTTACTAGTCAACTCAGTCTCTGTATTAATGGCATCTGTTGTAGAGGAGGCAGGGTTTAGACTAGCAGGGAATGAGAACGGGTGGGTTTCAAAATTTGCTTTGAAAAGTTTAAAAAAGGGAAAAACTTAACATCATTACGAAATATGACACTGATCAGAAAATACTACCAAATGAAATGTTAATCCCTTTTGTTGTTTTGCAGTTCATTTCACTGCTTGTTGGCCTCCAAGTACACTCGGCTGAAGAAGCTACTTGGATGAGTACTAAAACGTATCTACCTAACAAAAGTAGTCCAGTTGACATGACTCAATTTGGTTATATGAAGATAACCTCACCTGGATGATTGAAAATCTTCATAGACTTTTTACGACATGCTCTTCTTCAAGAGTTAAGATGTGTCTTAATAGAAATACCGTCTTGATTTTGTCTGCCATCTCTTGGCAAGTTATAGCTGTTGCCATCTTAAGCTTAACACATCAATAACAGAGGAACACACGAGGCTCTTCCCATTCGAATTTGATCAAATATGGTGTAATGTTCTGGGACTGTCATGGTGTGAGTTTCATCTGGTGTTTTATTGTGGGCCTCTATTTCCATCATGATGGATTTTGCATATGATGTTTTCAAGGACAGCGTTTCTCCCCATCTACATCACAACATATCCTGTACTAAATCCTGGAGGGGTACTAGCACACTGTATAGAAAAAAACAGGCAACAGGAAGAATACATTCACTGTGCGAGTGAATGGCTCCAAAAAAACACTGTACAGCAACAGTACCAGCATATGCATGCAAAAGAACACTTTAGTGGTTCATATACATGTTAAAAACATAAAGATTTAAATAAGGCACAGGATTCTATGCTAATGTTTACCATAAATTTAAAAATATCCTTAGGCAAACCACAGTGTATTTGATGTAAAAAAAAAATTCTGACCAACTCCATACATATCTATGACATCATGTTAAAAACATTCTGTGGTTTCAGCAGTGGAACCCAGTGGATAGTGGGAAAGCAAGAACTGGCAATATTTTCCTAACTTCCCACAACCGCTATATCTGGACAACACTCCCTTTCCAGACATGGTCATTAAATACAAAAGATCAAAACATGGCCATCTGAAGAACTAAAAACCAGCATTTTTACAGATTGTGCTCGGACAGTACAATAATAGAACAGTTGCTTTTAGTGCTACCTCAGCAGAGTCAGCCTCCGTAGGCTCTGGTATTTCTTCCGAAATGTCCTGAGGAGGTTCAGATTTGGCATCTTCTGCAGTCTACAAAGAGAAACAGGCAAACAAAAAAATTATATTGAGAGTTGTAGAGTTTACAATGTTGAAAACCCAAAGTATATAAAAAAAATACGGGCGAGGGTGTGCATGTTTGGGATGTGGCACGGATCATGCAGACCTCAAGACTTGTGCAAAAAAGAAAAACCAAAGGAATGAGAAACCCACAACAATTGCTTGAAACTTTCCCTATACGGTTAAACAAACCTGGTCAAATATTCTCAACTGTAGAGATTTATTAAAACATTTAGCCACACCTTTTATATTATTTCTGACTCAATAAATTCTGTGTAATTACTTAAACAAAAAAATTGCACAGCCTTGATATTCCACAGCAATTCAAAGTCTAGAACAAGCACAAACAAGCCACTCTAAAACAAGACACTTCAATACCCTGTACTAGACAGTGTGAAGATAAAACCTCTCACTCTGGCATGCATGTGCAGAACTTCCTGAGGCAACTACCCATCTTATTTCCTGCAAGAGTTTGATCATTGTCAAGTCAATCAAATGTGGACAGTTAGCAGGGGAAAAGTCCAGCCTCTTGCCCCATTCACTGCCTCCTGACGAGCCGAGGCACATCTCCAAAAAGATCTCTTCAGCTCGATGAGATTTGTCTGCCTCTTGAGCAGCTCCTCTGAGGTATCAGTCTCCTGACACATCAAGACGGCATGATGAGTCGGGGCATAAAACATACGGAGTTTAGAGTGATTGTAGTTTCAATTACAATCCTAAGGTTTTGTTTAGGTACTCTAAGTCTGAGGTTAAGAATCTGAGCTGCATCCACATTCATAAGTCAGATCTGCTGAAACGCTGTTTATCACCAGAATGGATAAAATGTTACGCACCATGCAAGCAAACACTTCGAGAGAACCTCCAAATCATACACTAAATGCAGGAAAACATTAGTTTTCACACCACTGTTATACAACAGGAAAGAGTAGAAGCGGGCTGAGTGTGAGGGATTCAGATTAAAGGATTAGTTTATCGCACCAACACGCCTGATCCTTTTTCTCAAAAGCTTTCTTTCCATGGCAACACCCACGCAAACACTATACACATATTGCTCCACACATACAAACCTCCAACACGAGATGACTGTGTTTGATAAACACATCATTCCCCCTTTTTCTGCCATATGATATTATTTTTAGGAGGAAAATAAGAGATCAGTTTATGAAAAATGTCCCTCAATTAACAAATAAAATACATTTAAGGTATGTCATTGAACAGAAAGAGTAAAAAAAAAAAAAAAAAACCCAGCTATAAGAGCTGCTGTTAAAAAAAAAAAATCTTTTAACCAAACAAACTTGAGTGTTAATACTGTTGCGCATTTTCATCTACAATATGAAAGGAATTGATTTGAAATTGTTTTTTAAGCAAATGATAAAATGCATGTAAAACATCACAATGGGCAAAAACAAGTTTTAATGACTTTACCCACAAATTTAACTCATCCAAGACCATAATCACTGATGGTTTGATGGAGAAAAAATTACACTGCAAACAAGATGACATTGTGAGGGTCTTTTTGATGTAACAGTATGTCAAATCAGTTCGATATCATGCAACACAGTGGAATAAAAAAGATCACGACTGCTTAGGAGACTGCGATGGAGTACCTGCGACATCAGGTCTGATTCATCCTCTGGCTCAGACTAAAAGCCAAGGTCAACATCATCAACAAAAAGAAAAAGCAAAGGAACAATGATTACCTGACATCATCTAATAACCCCATAGACTTAAAAGGTTTTCACTGATTTAACATTTATAATTTTACTAATATACAAGCTGAATATTATTCTTTGGTTAGTTAGTTTGTAGCCTCACTCACAGACAACAACAGCTTAAAATCTGAATAGTTTTATTTTGCTAGTCGTCATAAACACAACCAAAGCTCCCAAAATGTCAAGCCCTTTCCCCACACCCCAAACAAACCTCGGTTGACGATGTGTCGTCAGTAGGATCACTGTCTGTCTGTCTCAAAGACGACAACAGACAGGACAGTTTCCATTGGAAAGCAGCAATAGGGGGGAAAAGGTCCATCACATTAGACTGTTGATTCGCAGTATGAATCATGCCATAGAATACAGATGGAATGATGAAAACAGGATGGTATGAAAAGTATGAAAGTACAGAGTAGCATATGGAGAAAAGCCTCCCAAAATATTAAAGATAAGCTTAGCAATTAAACAGCTATGCGCACAGAGACCAGTCTAAAATAAACAAATACGTCACAAAGTCGTTGTATGGTTTTGAAATGGGAAAGATGTAGCTGGCAAAGTTTGGATACTTGAAGGATGATTTACACCTGTAACTTTTTATGTCTATGTGGTATTGGCAGAGGTTTCAGAATGGATTCTTTAATTGCAATTTTTGGTGTAAACCAAATTTAAATACAGTGGAACCTTGGATTACAAGCAATAGGAGACTCTTACTTTCAGCCCCTCCCGTCTTTCTGCTTTGTCAGAAAAATTAGCAAGGAACATCGCTAATGACACTTGTGTGATCGCATACCAACGGAATCACTGCTGTAAAGTAAAACAAACAAACATATGAACCTGCACTTTATCTGTGCACGGATGTTGATTATACCAGTGAGAGACGCGCACTAAGACCCAGCAGGGGAGACAATTACCCACAATTCCGCAGCGCAAGAGAGAGAAAAACCGTTGGCTCAGTTGTAATCACGTGACGCTCGGCAGCAAAACAAGAAGCGCATGTGTGATACATGATACTCAGTACTCGTAAACCAAGACTTGCTCGTTTTACAAGTCAAATTTTATTAAAAATCTTTGCTCGTCTTGCGGAACACTCCGTGTTACTCGTAATCTGAGGTTTCACTGTAGGTAGAACTCTATTTTTGGTTCAGAAATGTGTAAAAGAAAACCTTCAGTTTTAATAAGTACATATAATTTCAGGTCACCAGAGATTTAAAGCAAGGAACATTTTACATTTTACAGGGATTTATAGCCATCTCAAAAAAAGGCTAAAATTTGGGCGGAATCTGGACCTTCAGGATTTTGGTCAGTAACTGCTCCACTGAACTGTTCTGATGTTGGTGAGTGAAATCTGAATTTATAAAAACAGACCTACAATAAAATCTGAATGGATTTCAGAACATGTGTCCGTTTTCATTCCGTGATGATGCAGATTGATATTTCATAGCACCCATGCATGCATGTCTGGTACATAAAAAGTTATGTGTAATGTGAAAATGATGACACAACAAAGAGACATAATGACAGCCTGAACTGCCACACACGTACACACACACCTCGTCATCTGAACTGTCTTGAAAGCTGCTGCTAAAAGAGGTGGTGAGTGATGCGGTCTTGGGTTCCAGATAGCAGAGGCAAAGTGCCAGCGGGAAGGAGAGCGTAAGTGCGTAGGGTACAGAGAAAGAGGTAGACAGCAGAAAGAAAAAGATGAAGAGGAAGCAGGGCACGAGTGATGGTGACTTGATGGGCAGGAAGTGTTGAAAGCTCTCAGGCATAAAGTTCAGCTCGGTTAGGTCAGGGAAACTCAGATAGCCATCTTCGTCCAGGAGAGAAGACAGGTCTGGAAGGTGCAGAGAGAAGGAGAAAAGTGTTCCCCCTTTGGGACGACTCTGGTCTGGAATCTGCTTGCCCTTTGCCGGGCTTGCTGAGGCTGCGTGCTCTGAACTGCTCCTTCTGCGCTTCCTCCTCCGCACTTTAGTGGAGGAGAGAGGGGAGGAAAGGAGGGTGTGCTCGGAAGCAAGGGGAGAGCACTGATGAAGGTGGGAGTGATGACAAAAGTAAGGAATGATGGGTGGATGAGGCCACAGGGACCATGGAACATGGCAAGTGAATCAAACGTGCACACGCATAAGTGTTAGGTGAAAAAAAGGGTAAAAAAAGAGAAAGTAAATTAGTAAAAAGATCAAATATTGTACAGTATAAATACCACAGGTATCAGTATCAGACATGCCCATATTTGAAACATACCAACAATATTTTAAAAACTTTAATTACATAATTTCCAAACTTAAGAGTAATACTCCATTACAAGAATACTGTACAAAAAGATAAATAATCAGACCTCACAAAAGGTTTGTTTTAGAGCTCAGTTAGTGTTATAGTTAGTTATCAATTCAGGCAGAACTGAAGCATCAGGAGAAAACAGGGAGAATTTCTATTGCAGCGGTGGTTTATTTTCATTTCCTCACCCACTCAGTCCATTTTTGTAAGTGATCTTTCAAACACGGTGTGGTGTTTTAACGAGGCTATTTAAAAACAAACTATCTAGTCAGATGAGGTAAGGAGGAGATGTTATGAAACTCTGATTACCTCTGCAACAGGAGTAGAAGAAGCAGGCTCAGACGTTTCTGTATCAGGAGTGTTTTCAGTTTCGACTGCGTTTTCTTCCTCTGACTTTTTCTCTGGCGTTACCGTGGTGATGAGGGTCCCTGTGGCAAAAGCTGGTTTGCAGTCCTCGATCAAGTTGTCACTGTTGGCCATGGCTGGAGCTGAAAAAATAGGGGGGTGAAAACAGTTAGACTGGCAAAAGGTCACCAAGACTTAAAGCATGACACTGAATATGTGACGCAGAAATTTTTCTCCAAGAAACACACCTTGGATGAGATAAAATTGGATCAGGAACAAATTATAAAGAGCATAAAAGCATTATGGTATTTTAATACCTTAGTGCACACATGCAAGACAATTATTAAAACATGGCAACCAGCAGATTACAAGACGCTTAGGAAACAGGCACATTTACAGCTTAGCTCACTTCACATCAGTTTACTTTCTTTATTGTTTTAAGGAGACTTTCTATAATTCTATATCTGTATTAACTCTTCTGTGCATAAGATTCACTTTTGTAAAAATTCAAAGCACGGATGAACCAATGTAAGACCCAAACCAATATTGACAACCGTAACTGGTATGCACTGGATTTACTTGCTGGATTAATATTTAAACTATTACATTACCTATATCTAGACTGCGGGTGGCGGTGAGCCGTTTGCTGGAGGAGCGTTGGAACAGCGGTGCAGGCCGAGAGATCTGCGAGCTGGCACGGCGTGTCTGCGCCTGCGTCCTTCCACTGTAACGGAACTTGGAGCCCAGCGACAGGAACTTTTTGGCAGGAGCTTCAGGAGCTACCAATCTACAAAAAAAAAAAAAAAGGCAGTGACGATCAAGCACCACACTTGGGGAGCTATAGAGGTTTTATCCACAGAGTCGATAATTCCCAAAACATTTTTTTTTTCCTAAAATGGCCTTTAATACTTTTTAGGAACAGCATAGGATTTCCTTTAAGTTCTTTCCTAAAAGCTTTCCTATGCTGACACAGATGTGCCTAGTCTGTTCTGTGCTTTTACCTGAAAAAGGTGTGATGCTCCACGCACACTTTCCACAATCTCTTTGCTGCTTTGTGATTTGGAAGTTTGAAACCGATAGTGCTCTCAAACTGCTCTAACTAGGAAAAACAAAAGAAACATGTCTTCATTACAGGAAATTCCTCATCAGACGTAGCTCCAGTTAGATAAATATTTTCTAAATACTGTCTTCCCATGAATCTATCAAAGCAAGAGTAATTAGTTTCACTTCCTGGCAAATACTTAACATCAAATCACTTCATAAGAATATCAAGTGCCAAGTGTTTCACCTCTCCAGGGCGTATCTTGATGTAGAAGTTATTCCGCTTGTAGGATATCTTGAGGATTTTGGGCCAGGCGAAACGATTTATGCGCAGTCGATCCCTGTAGATGAGAAGGCCGCTGCCACACACACCTAACATAATCTCCACTCCCTCTGAATCCTGAGTAAAGAAAAATAAATGGAGTGTGAGGAGAGCACGGCGGGAAAAAAAGAATTAAATGACTAGTACAACTATGACAGATTGAAACAGAAAGCTTTCAGGGGATGTAGGGACGAATGAACATAAATCACTAATTGACCTACACCAGCTCACACAGGAGGGACAGGCAGCAATAAAGAAGCACAGGAAGTGACTGAGTTACTGCAGGACATACACACTGGAGGTGATGATCTAATGAACTAGAATATTTAGCAGGAGTTTAGAAAGACCTTTTTAAACGAACTGAACTACATGCACAGTTTTCTTGCCACATTCAGCACAGTCATGTAGAAATTCCAAAAAGATGTTCAGGCATGTGTAGGCTTTAATGACAACAGTGCAGAGGACAGAAAGGTGAGGGGAAATCCTGCACAGCACTGCAACGCAGCATTTGGTGAAAAAATTCTCTCTTTATTCAATTTCATGCTCATGCAAATAACACACAGGCACATACGACGGTACACACGCGTTTACTGAAATTGATACACTGAACCAATAATGATGCATGCAGAAGACGTTCATAATGTCAATCATGTCACATGAGAACGCAGTAGAGTAAGATGACGCATTAGACACTTAGATGTATGTAAATATACACACGAGACTAAGAAACAGCACCGCATCTTACCTCATCCTTAGCCAGTGCTAAGCTCTCAAAGAGCCTCCCTATCAACTACGTCATTGACGGGCAGAGAAAAGGGAGAGAGAGAGAGAGAGAAAGAAGGGGGGGTGGGTGCACAGAGCGAGCTGAGCCAATAGCAGCATAAAAATGGGAGGTGCATTTACATTCAAGAGGGAATGCTATGGGGGAGCTATGGAGCTGTAGAGCCAGAGGCATTGCATTCTTTCAGTTATATTTTATTTTTCCTACATCCTTGAGTTCCAATATTTTTTCCACCCACAGTACACATCATCATATGCAGTATGTCTACCATTTCTTGAAAATTATATAATAATTATAAATTCTAAATATTACTAAAATCATATTTCTTTAATAGTGTGCATTTATTAATATACAAACTTACTTTAATTAGCAATGTCACCAAATGATTAAATACATCCAACCAAACAAATATACTCAGCAAAAAAAGAAACGCCCCTTTTTCAGGACTGTGTATTTCAACAATAATGTTGTAAAAATCCAA
>JAOTRS010000022.1:5211520-5221723 GCA_028565755.1 Dinotopterus cunningtoni
GTATGCCTAAAATAAAAAATATATAAGATTTAGAAATATATAGTTATTAAAACTTTAATTTTAAATAACATTTTTGAAATGCAATTCTTATTTTCAGTGTAAATACAACTACATAATTAAATCATCAATTCTGGGGAAAAATTACACATTAAAAACAATTATATAATGATATAATTATAATAATATACAACTAACACTACTTAGCTCTTAATCAAGCAATGCTATAAACCTCAAACTCTCAGAAATACAATATGCATAGCTGCTAAATGAAGTCATTTTACAGGAAAAGGGGGTCTCGACTAATGGTCTTCTGAGCAATGCTGATACTTTATACTTATACCTGCTTATAAGTACACTGGCTAGCCAAAATAACAAGCTGTGCTTCAGAAGGGTCAAATTATTGGCCTGCTTCAAGCAAAGAAAACAACTAAGGAGATTCGAAATGACTGGAATTGGGTTAAGAACTGTCTGATGCATTATTAACACCTGGAAGGATGGTGCTAACTACGTGAAAGAAATGTGGTCAGTTAAACACTTGTGGAAGGCGCATCATAAAACAACAGAAATTACAGCTATGTTTAATAGTCAAAGTAAGAGCAATAAGAATTCACAGGATTGGGATTAAACAGCTGTATGGCCATAAGAAAAACACTTGTTAATGAAGCTCATCAGAAAAAATTGCATAAAGATTGGACTTTGCAATGCAATCGGAAAATGTTATGTGGTCTGATGAGTTCAGATTGACCCTATTCCAGAGCGATGAGCATGTCAGGGTTAGAACGGAAGCCCATGAAGCAATGCACCCATTATCCATAGTGGCCACTGCACCAGCTTCTGGAGGCAGTGCTATGAACGATGTACTGTACGAGTTTTCCTAATGGAGTGGCCAGTTGGTTTAAATAAATAGTATAAGGCTAGCTCACAATAATAATGTTTCACACCCTCGATCCTACTATATATAACCCACTTTGAAGCGGACACATATGTCTTAGAGTAGGAGGACTGTAATTAATGCGAAAGAAACAAGCAGGTATTTCAATCTAACAAACCTAGGCTTATCAAATACACTTACTCTTTAAATAATGTTGGAACAAGTCTACTGTAGTGCACATTAGAATCATTATAATAAAATTAGAGTTTTAAAAGACTAACTGCAGCTTAAAGCTTACAGGGCTATGAATGAAATATTGAAGCACTATTGTATTTGACAATCAGTGCACTTCCATAAATCTGATATCTTATCAGAAGATATCTTATCAGTAGAGTACACAGCTCCAGCACTAAATGCTTCATTGGTAATCCATATTAAACAATGAGTAATGTGTAATGAGGTACACCTGATATCTGAGGTTTAATTTCATGAAATAATAATTGATAGCTGCTATTTTGTTCTCAATAAAATCATGTTGGTGGTAGTGAGAAGGGGGGTGGGAAGTAGTGATAGGCCAAACTTTAGTCAACAAAAGTCAATAAATTCCTGCTTTCCTGAAGCAATGCAAAACTTTTACAATGCCTAGTCAGTGTCAGAGATAAAATCACTAAAGCACAAGATACAAAATCGTGGAAAAGACATCAAGAACTTTGTTAAAATTATCATCATCTCATCCTTATCTATGCGTGATCAATAATCAACAGCCAGAATAAGCTCTGTTGGCTGATAAATAGGTGTGAAAAAAAATTACTCCTGCCATGGCCACAACACCTTTCTGGGAAAATCACACACGCCCACTCATGAGGCTTTTCAAGACAGAGCGGCCCACCTCCCTGCTATTAATACCCACTGATAAGGTGCTATCTCTCCCCTGAGTGCCATGGCTATTTATGGGCAAAAGCAGCATCAAGCTACAAACCCATTCTTGAATGCCAGCTGGTTCAATCGGAGCTTCTTTATCACAACCGTGCCTGTGGTTTTGCTGAGACACACACAGTTCACGTGCACCCCAGGAGGAACGGGCTGTCAGGAGGAAGTCAAAAGTGCATACTGCATCAAGACGAAGTCTAGAGGTCTAGAGTATGGCGCAAGTCAGCACAGCTGAGGAACAGAACACTGAGATCAGGGTTTTCCTGCACTACCTGACCTCTGGATCATCTTAAGAAGAAGAGAATTTAGCAGAACAAGAATGAACATGGATTATGGACTACCTTCAACCTTTGAGCAACTGCTTATCATTTGTAGAGTTGATAACGAAGCATGAAATGCACTGACGCATCATTTCTGTGACCTTTCATCCCTGGGACAACATTCCAGAGGACACACTTATTATCTTACACCTTTCATGTGACGAAAGGACAAAATCATATTCGTTGTTCCTTTTAGAAGAAACAGTCTTTACTATCGGACAGAACTGTACGCAATGTCTCTTACTAGAAATAAAAATGCATATGTTGACTTTCTCAGCCATAATCTTCAGTAAGAGTTATGTATTATAACTTATATTATACCATTATTATACAGTAGTTGAAACATTTATGCTATGAAACTGTTGAAAAAAACCTACTTATATGGAAATTCACGTCTACATAATGATAAATAATGCTTAGTTAAATTCTTTTACTGCATTAATCAACACAATTTGGGCAAAACATTTAGGAAATGTGTGACAGTAATATTGGGCATGAGGAATATTGCGGTACGTTGCAGAAAATAATATAAAGCATATTCATACAAGTTAAATTAAAAAAGTAACATCATGCAGATCACATGAGAATGCTCGAACAAAACTACGCTCTTTCTACAGAAGTAATAAAACTTTCTCCTAAGCTTTTCCTAAGATATCCCATAACAAAGCTTTAACACTCAGCTTAATTTTGAAAAAGTTTAACCATAAGTTAGTGACGATAATAATCCTGCAGTCAACGTCAGGCAGGAAGTGAAAGCCAGAAACAAAGAAGGATCATTTCCTCTTTCCACACGACAGCCAGCACTTCTGACACATCAGTTGGTGATCACTTAACTTGAAAAACTCAGTGCTCAGAGGCACGCATGCCGGATGGACACCATGAATCTAAGTTTTTTTAGAATAAACACGATCAAACGATTTCATGGTTAAGGTCAAAAGGGGAAATATGCAAGTGCTGAGGGGTTTCCTGTTCCATAATAAGCATTGAAAGACAGTCTGTTTCCACAAAACAAAGATCTACACAACCTAACAAAAAAAAAAAAAGCTGATGATTCAAATGATTCTTGAAAAAGTGTACTTACAGTATCAGAGCAGAGGCGATGACAAGGGTGCACACCATGGATCAACATTTGACGGCATGATGGAGAATCCAGATTGAGATTAAAAAAAGATGGTACAAGGAGAAAACAAATTCAGTACTTACACTACAATGAAATGTAGACTTTGGACTATAATTTATACTTTGGACTATAATATATATATTTATACATACATACATATACATACACACACACACACACACCTTGGATATCATTGCAGTTTGTGCATGTTAACACACGTACACACAATTAAAAAGTTTAAAACAATAAACAACCTGGATACATTCCACCGTTTAAAGCATTTAAAAGACCTCACTCACATTACCAGCGCGCGTGAACAGGAGCTAAACAAGGCACAGAGGCGCTTCTGGTACTTCCGGCACTTTCGAGTTAAAAGCCGCAAAACACTCCGCGCGCTCACCTGAGGGGAATCCGCTTTGATCCTCTCGGATCTGTTTAAGGAGGCTCTCTGTGAGCGCTGAAGCCACGCCCCGTCCGCGCTATTGACCGAAGAGGCTGTATGTCAGCGTTGAAACGTGTTAACTCCGCCCACTGTCAGCCTGAGGCGAATCAGTTAAAGGTCGCTGACGTGAAAGATAACGTTCATACTGTACATAATGCTGAACAAAATACAAACCTTTTATCCAGCCCAGATACTTAAAGTGGACTTTTTAAAGTATTCAGGCACCGGAAGCATTATAAATGATAAATTACACAATTAGAACAACTGTTGAAAACATGACTTCAGCCTTCAAAAAGTACCCAAAAGGCCATGGTTCTTAGCAAACTGCTAAATATAGTAACGAGATGTAATCAGTAGTCAAGTCCACTGAAATCCCCTTAAAACAAAAGTGAAAGTACCTGAAGTATTATTTTAACATCACTAAAAATAACTTTATTATATTCATCCATCCATCCATCCATCCATCTCGGAACCTCTGTAGTTCAACTAGGGACCGTGGAGGGCAAAGGTGACCATTGTAATTATTCCCATTTTTACTACTGTGGTAGGACCTCCGGTCAACATTCACACATGCGTTCACACACTACAGTCAATTTGGGAACGCCAGTTACTCTAATCTGCATGTCTTACCAGAGGGAAACCCACCAAGCATGGAGAGAAAATGCAAACTCCATGCACATAGACCCTGAGACAGGATTTGAACCCGGACCTTGAAGGTTTAACGCAACAGTGCTAACCACTAAGCCACTGTGCTTTTATGCAATGCCATAACATTAATTTCCATCCTGAATTGCATTAATTTCTCTCCAAGATCTTTGATGATGGTCTTTGACCGCTGCTTGACATCTTCTCCAGCACATCCCAAAATTCTTAATAGAGTTGAGGTCTGGACTCTGTGGTGGCCAGGTGTGAAAATGATGTTTGCTCCCTTTAACTACTCTTTCATAATTTGAGCTGGATCAATAATTATCGATGGTATTCATATAATTAATGATGGTAGTCAGCTGACCTCTATTTCGGACACATAACATTGCCGAACCTAGACCTGCCCGACATAAGCAACCACAGATCATAACACTGCCTCACAGTGTGGTAGGCACTAGGGATGAAGGGTTCATCGCTTCGTCTGCCTCTCCTCTTACCCTGATGCATTACCCTCAACATTCTGAAACAGTGTAAAGCTGGACTCATCAGGCCATCCTCCAAGTGGATAAGTGGGTTTCTTAAGGCTACACAGTTGTTTAGTGCCAATCCCTTGACTTCTCTTCACATTGTGCATGTCGAAATGTTCTTACCTTCACTATTAAGAATTCATCCATAAAGAATCTCTGTAGTCCAATTAGGGGCCGTGGAGGTCAATAGTGACCATTGTATTTATTCTTTTTTTTTTTTTACTGTGGTACTGTGGTAGGACATCCGGTCAACATTCATGCCCACATTCACCAACTACAGGCAATTTAGGAACGCCAATTAGCCTAATCTACATGTTGTTGGACTGTGGGAGGAAACCGGAGTACCTAGAGAAAATACACCTAACACTAGGAGAAAATGCTAACTCCTTGTACACAGACCTGAGGCATGAATCGAACCCGGAGTTAAATCTCTGCCATGATCATAGGATAATTTTTCTGACATGGCTGTTTAAGAAACAAGAAGCTACTCAATGTGTGGGTTAGGGTTAAACAATTTGCTCCCAGCTGAAACATATTAATCACTGCAGTAATTATCCAATGGAAGGCTCTCATCTACTGTATTTCCTTTGTTACTGTAAATCCTGGTGGTGACTTTTTTTTGGTTAGGCAGTGTATTTAATTGTTTGTTTTGGAAGAACATACAAAGCGTTCTCAAATGACCAGCATTAAGTAATGAATAAGGTAACTCTAATATAAAAAAGGAGGAAAACATAAAAGTAATCAAGAAAAATATTATTCTACAATAAATCTAAAAGTTATCAAAACGTTCACTACCATTCCTCACCAACAGGGGTCACTATAAACCAAAAATATTTGTTCACAAGGAAAACTTTTAATTAAAGGAAATCAGCAAGAAATATCAATACAGTAATTTGTAAGGTTTTTATTTCATCTACTGACTTTTGACTAGTAACAATTGTGCATGAACTTGACATACATTCAACCACAAAATAGTCTCTAAAAAAAAAAAAAAAAAAAAAAACCACTTCATTTATGGCCTTCATCATTTTCCAGCCAGGGTGAAACCTGAGAATTCATCTCTAACAGTTATTGCTGTTTGATTGCACAACAATATCCAGGTACACTGAAACAAAGTTCATGAGGTTGCATAATTATATTTTGTATGTATGTGTGTATATGTAAAGCAAGATGGGGTTTCTTTTACAAATATAGTAGCTTTGACTAAGAACTGAAGAAAGGTATTTGATTTTAAGTAACAGAGTCATTCATGTGACAAAAGTTAGTGAATCTGCAGAAAACACAACAATAACACAATTCAATAATTATTACAGGGAAAGTTACTTATCTGGTGACACAATGCAGGACAAGAACAGCATATAAGCCTAACAGATCAGTGGAAGGCACAAGAACAAGAACTCGTCTCTACTTTTGGACTTATCATCTATATACTGCACAAAAGTGAGTGATGGTCTCTTTGAAAGGTGGATTATACCTCCAGTCTTTTGAAATACTTATAAGTATTTTATGAGTGTCGTGCTCATGACAAAATCTTACCTTATTTATGCTACAAACTAAGTAAACTGCCCACAGAAGAACTCTAAGCAGTTAGTGACTACACCTTATTTATATTCCTGAGCACAGAAACTTGCTCAGACTTGCTCAGACCTGCTCTCCCTGCTGGAGATTTGCCTTTGGGTCCATGTCTACATCAGTTGTGTGAGAGTTCAACATGATAGGTTCTGTGTGCAGCTGTGTGAGGGAGTTATTGGGGAATATTTGTGCATTCATAACATAACTCTGTGTTCCTGTCTGCTCTGGTTCCTCCACACCTGTTTCTGGCACCCCATCTGGGGCTTCGAATGAGTCTCCTCCTAGTGCTGCCAGTTTTATATAGCCCTTACTGCCCAAGCGGTCCAGCCTCGGGCAGCTGAATCTGCGTGACCTTTCTTCGTGCCGTCCAGTGCCCAGGTCGGAAAGGGCATTCAGGGACAGGTGGGATCCCAGGATCCTAAATCCAGAACCGGGAAGCTGCAGCTGCTGCTGGCATCCACTGGATACATCACCTGAGAGCTTGGGATCCCGAGATACCGACAAACCTGCCATCAGTACCTCAGCTTTGGTTTGTATGGCAGTGCTGAGAAGTTCTTCTGAGAATTCAGAGCTCTGGCACTCTGGCTGCAGCTTTTCTGTCAGATCGCATGGTGTAACATGCTCCCCCTCCCGCTCTTCTCTCGCCTCCATTTCATGGTTGTTGAGTTTAATTACAGGTAATGTGAAAGCGTTAACTGAGGAGGTGACTATGGAGCGTGTCTCCCACTCCTTGGGAGCAGGTGTTGGTTCTTTAAGCTTGTTCTGATCTCTGTATATGGTGTAGATCGTCTCAGTAAGTGACTGTCTTTCTCTAGACCAGCTAAACTTTCTGCTGAACGATGAGCTCCTGTAATCCTTTTCTTTACATGAGACAGTAGAAGGCCAGGAGCCTCTTGAAGGCATGGCTGTCCTATGTGTGGCTGATGGAAGATCTCCTTCCTTGGACTGTGTGCAGCCTAACAGCCCGTTAAGAGGAGCATGGCCCTTGGAGCGCAAGCTGTGGATGTCTATAACCGTAGAGTAAATGTCCCTCAGGTCAATGATTTTGGTCTTCTTGTCCCGGTTCTCATGGAGTACGGCATTGGCGCAAATAAAAAGGAAGATACCAATTCCCATAACCAGTGGTCCAAACACTTTGAGGTTGTCAGAGTACAGATAGGTGGTGAACAAACCATCAAAAAATCCAACAGGATGGAAATTAGGCTTGGTAGCGTTAATCGTACTATCACTGCTATTCCAGTGCAGCTTCATCCAGAGCTTTGTATTGCTCGTGAAGTTTGATGCTGGCTGAATTTTTTTTTTAGAATCAGTTGCCTGTTTCATGAGCTGCGTCTCTCTTGGTAAGACTTTTGGATAATTTGAGGTCTTTTTAGGCCAGTATCCCAGGACGGCCATTGATATTCCCACTATTAAGACGAACAATCCGATTGCTGCAACCAGGCCAGATACGGAGAACAGCTTCAGCTTCCCCTTTACCACCACCACATTGTTCTTCATCTTTTTCCTGGCTTTTCTCCTTCGCTTGTTTTCCGCTCGGTTCTTGGTGCGGAGCGAATCTTGCCGCCGGGAGATCCTTAGGAGCCCGCCTGTCGCTATCATTTTGACTGCTAGACAATGGATCTGTCAGTCATCCTGCAGGAGACACAACAATATTGATATATTTTACATCAGTGGCTTACTGGCTAATACTTTGACAAGGCAAAAAAAATAAATACTGGTGAACAAATACATTAACATCATATCCAAACAGAGAACAAGAAGATATGCTTTAAAAATAGCTCTGAAACCCTCAATGAGAATTATGGGGAATTATTAAAGAAATGCAGACCCAGTTCTAGTGAGTTGTTTAGTATCATGTGAACAATGCTCAGAGATATTACGCACTTTCGCCAAATTGCCTGCCAACTAATCATAAGCACCTGCACTACACACCTGATACTCATTTATCACTGGCTTAAAGTAGCCTAAAAGTCTGGGTCCAAACGCAAATTTTATTTAAAAGTATAGATTAGAATAGTGGCCTCCGAGTGGTGCAGTGGTAAAGTGCTTCCCCTATCATCGGGAGAATGCTGGTTCGATTCCCGGGTGATACTGTAACCTCTCGCAGCCTGAGGTCTAGAGAGAGCTGATTGGCCGACCTCTCTCAGAGGGGAGGGATGAGAGGTACTTCCTGCTCCCACATTAAACTCAGCTCTACAGCCAATCAGGGGCGTCTGTGAGCTCACGCAAGCAAAAGGAGCGGATAGCGCTGTCCTCCGAGTGTGTTACGCCGCCCCCAACGGTGCGCGAGCGACCAGTTCGAAAAGATGCGGTCGGCTGGCGTCACGCGGTTCGGAGGAATAGTCGGATAGTCTTCGGCCCTTCTGACTGAGTTGTAGCAGTAGCCTTAATGTGGGAGCCCCCATAGTGACAATGAGGAATTGGACATGACTTAATTAGGGAGAAAATCGGGGAAAAATAAAAAAAAAATAAAAAGATTAGAATAAATGCTCAAATTGACAAGACTGCTGGCATGGTGCATAAACTGAATACAACAATTTTGAACATTTATTAATGTATCAGAACAGATGCTACATGCTGGCCAGATACGGAGAATAGCTTCAGCTTCCCCTTTCACCACCACCACATTGTTCTTTATCTTCTTCCTGGCTTTCCTTCTTCGATTGTTCTCTGCTCAGTTCTTGGTGAGGAACGAATCTTGCCACCGGGAGATTCTGAGATGATTTGCTCCTTTAGTGCAGCAATTCCTCTGGGTCAATTCTGATAGACTTCTGACTTCAGATGAAAAAAATCTGATGTTGGGTCTGGTTCGATTTACCCATGTTTTCAGTTTTCTTTTATTTCCTTTTAAGTTAATTTTGAAGTGTTTATACCTAACTTTTCAGTTTGCTTTTGACAGAACCTTTGAGGAAGAAATTTTCTAACACTCATAGTACAGACAAGTGACAAGTTTCAGACATTTTTCCTGGTCCCCTTACCCCCAATTTCCACTGGTAGTGGAATTCCAGTCACTAGAGTTAATTGTTTCTACTCTACTCAGAGGTTGTTTCCACAAAGTGCTCCTCTAAAGTTACATGCACAGTCTTTTTTGCCGGTACGTTTTTAGTACGTTTTTAAAAAAAAAGTTTAACCATCAATTAGCAAGCGTTTTTTTTTTTTGTTACACAACCATGCAAACTAATTCGTGCTGCCAAAAAAAGTAATTCAGAGAAATAAATTAAAAAAAATGAATTCATATAAATAAAAAGATTTTGCCTGTATATTGGTCAGAACTCACTCTTTCTATGATATTTTTCCATTTCATGCATTAACGGACCCTAAACAAGTCTCTGAAATGTTTCTGTCTGTATGTCTGTCCAGCCGATTTTGTTACAGCATCACACAAAACTGGCTCAACAGAATTTAATGAAACGGTATTTGCTTGAAGTTGAATTTGTGCCATAAATTAATTCAAAATGTTGAGTTAAAGGGCCGTTATGAGCAGTTTTGTGCCAGATTACCTCACAGCAGCCATAATTTTGGGGACTAAGAGCACTTTTGGCCAAAGTGGGCATGGCTATACGCATCACTCAACAGAACCAATCAATGCAATAGTTTACTGTAAAATACACAGAAAATGCAGAACACACCGAAATGACCATAATGCCCCATACCTGTACAAAGTGCCCAAAATTAATATTATAATAAAATATAATATACAATTTTATATATATATATATATATATACATATATATATATATACACACGAGTTCTCGCGTTGACGGCCGAGCTCTGT
>JAOTRS010000022.1:5242407-5253057 GCA_028565755.1 Dinotopterus cunningtoni
TAAATAACATGTAGAATATGCAATTATTCCCAGCCTAGACTGATTTCACTACATTTTTACCTTGAAATAGAATTAAATCATAACATCCTTGACCATGAATCATCCATTGTAGAAATGGAAAGAAGATATATAAATTAGATTTTTCTTCTTGTCCCTAAACCTATTACATGAAATTATTCACCCCAATTAACATACATGTTAAACAGAATATAAAGTGTTAAAAAATCACACTTTGCTTTGATTTACCTTAAGTTTGCTGTGCTTCTTTACCAGCTGATATTCAAATATTCATTTTCCAATTAAATGTACTCCGACGTTTTCTTTTTCATTTTCTTAAGCCCATGTAATAAGTAAAAGGGGATTTTCAAGACCTGTTGATAATAAATTTCTCATTTAGTCATTCTGTGGTGCAATTAGAGGCACTGTTTACCTAGCCTAGTGTGCCAGCAGGACTGCCATTGTCTTGCTCATTAACTTCATCTAGTTTATAGTCTCTGGGAGGATATATAGCACATGGGCACCAGCAGCAGGACAGGCTTATCTTACAGTCTCTGCAAGGTTGTGCTACAGTAAGTGTCTCCTTGATGGTACCTGATTTGTCAGGCTCTGATGTTAACATTGTGGCCTTGCACATCAGGGTGGGGGTTCATTTCCCACCTTGGGTCTGTGTTCATTGAGTTCGCTTGTTCTCCATGTGCTGGGTGGGTTTCCTCCAGGTACCCCGGTTTCCTTACACTGTCCAAAGACATGCCGATTAGACTAACTGGCATTCACAAATTGCCCATAGTGTGTAAATGAGCATGTGAATCTGTGTATGTAAATCAGTCCTGCGATTTATTGGCACCCTGTCCAGGGTGTACCCCACCTTGTGCCCTAAGTCACCTGAGATCCTGTATACAGGATAAAGTAGTATAGACGATAATGAGTGATATATAAAATAATTGGCAAATTATTTCAGGATGCAGAAACAACTTTCAGTTACTATTTTTTCTATAACAATACTACATTATATTTAATTCCTTGCTTATAATGTTTTTTTTTGTATCCTACAGTGTTACAAAAAAAAAGTGGGTGGTGGTGGTGGATGTTGTGCAGATAATTAACACTTGTATAAGATAAAAAAAAAGACTTTTTGGTGAGACTCCAAGACAGTAACAATTGTGTGTGGCCTTAAAAACATTACCAGCTAATACTGAGCTAGTATTCAAGCCCCAGCACTGCCAAGCTGCCACGGTTAAGCCCTCAAGCAAGGCCCTTAGCCTAATCTGCTCCAGTGCCGTTGTATCCTTACTGACCCTGCTCTATGGCCTCAGCTTCCTAACTGGGAAAAATATTTTGACTGTGTGGTGCAATTATTTGTAAGTACACATGACAAATCATTAAATCTTAATAAGGGGGAAAAAAAATTGATCCAGTTATGTATCTTGATTGCTTTGTTTAGCTATTCATGTATCGATTCACTCCAAAATATTATTTTTTCATACATTTTTTTATTTAAGATGGTAAAATGTTGCAGTTCCTTTATAATCCTACATTTTGCACTCAAAAATATTCACACATTGGCAGGTAGCACAGCACCTTGTGTGGTATCTCAGTTGATCCATGGCGATTCTCATGCCTAGAATTTAATATTAGTTTGTGCAACCGACATGTCGGTTGACTGATTAGCTAGCTGTGGCGTCAAATGCACACCACCTCAGACATACAGCTAATACTATACCTTATTAGCTAACAGTTCTTTTCAGTAACTTACTGTAAGAAAGTGTTAAACAATTCCATTACCTCTTTTAAATATTACTCACACTCACTCATTTTCTCATACCATTTATCCTGTAGATGAACCTGTCCAAGGGGACTCGTGGGACAAGCCTGGGTAAACTCTGGGCCCTATATGAGGGGACTTGTGGGACAAGCCTGGGTATACCCGGAAGCCTATACAAGGGGACTCATGGGACGCATGGGGGGAACATGCAAATTCTATGAGCACAGACCCAAAGGTTAAAGCTTACTGAGAATTAAAATGTCAGTGTCTACTGTTACTAGCTGCAGCAATAAAAATAAGCCAGCTTAAAGACAGAGCAATAATAAAAAATAAGGTGAAAATAGTGTGAAGCTGTTGATAAAGGAGATAATTACTTGAATATATGTGTAGATATAAGTTCAGATATTTCAATCATTTATAGCAAATATTAAATTACTGTATAATTTCCTTAATGAAGGCTTTTTTGAATCAACCCATTAATGGGTTAAATTCCAGGACCCATCAAATATAAATCATTCACTCTTGTAACCACACATGATTTATTTGTTTTGGGGAAGTTATTATATTGCAGTTAAATGATATAAAAGCTAAAGGACTAAGTTATTTGCTTTGGCTTTAAGAGATTATTGGATAAAAATGTCTACAAATGGCATTCTATGAGTACATACTGTAAGTTTGTATAATGTGGAACATTTCCCATAAAGAGAGAAAGCAGACTACTTCATTTGTGGTAAATGTCTTTTTCCCACAGGAATAACATGACATTTGTTTGCACGCCAACTTGTCGAAATATATGCAGTCCCTCAAGAATACACCACGTTCAATGATAATCATGCGACATGCATTCGAAGAGTCGCTGTACTGTTTCATACACGGATAACGTATACAAGTTCATGTCCTAAACATGAACAGCACTCGACTGTGTCACCTCATGATCATGATCCCCAGCCTTCTCTCTTTTCCTGTTTATTCGAAATTGCCTGAGATTGGAGCATTTCCTACTGATGTATGTAAGTGTATCTTCCAGTGTGTAAACCCCTATACGGAAACAAAACCATGAATGACACGATGCACAATTAGATCCCGTTGATTCTACATCACCTCCCCCTGCCACTTCCTCGCCATGGTAACAGGTGCGGACGTGCAATCCCGCTCTCTTTGGTAGGGTTTGCCACCATTTCTCTTGCTCTGATTCCCCGCCGCTGCCATGGCAACAGGCCGATCGTATGCAAAGAGGGCCGACACAGGCGTAGCGAGCCGAGGCCAAGCCATCATTGCAGTCTTTGAAAATCAAATTGACTGTTATGAGGAGTTAGTCCGGGGTGTGTTGAGGAATAAAGGTAAACAAAAGAACAAGACGAGCACCAATTTTTCTTCTCTCATTACTGAAAACAGAGATTCTTGAAGATCCTTTCTGTACACGATGTCTTCTTAATGCTTCCATTGTGCATTAGACCAGAAAGATATTATTAGTAGGCTGTAAGTCATAAAACCAATGACCCATAAAGACAAAAATACAAACACTATACTGGTTCACTTATCCTGGATGTTTACGGTAAAACCAATCCAGCCATCCTCAAGCTAACGTGTCTCTTCTGATGAGGCTGAAGGATTGAAAATGCAATTTTATAACTGTTAATAATTCGGCAAATTACACAAACCACCCTCACACGTCATTATTATGGATTGTGTGTATAACTTCACGATTTTAGCCCCAGGTAGTAATACCATAAAATAGTGAAAGGTTCAAAAGGTTACTAGGTGAAAATACTTATGGATGGCAGAATTGCATAACCTTTATTAAATGAGTTCGTTTATATTACTCGATAAAATTACATGCCAGATCATGTTACCTAAAAGCACATTTCTGTTGAAGGATGAAGGGACTATAGAACTGCTGCTGCTCTGCCAAACCCTTTAAATGGAGAACTCATCTCTTTTTTGTGTAAACATGACCGTCCGGAATAAGAGGAACACAGGGCTGTGACTTAGAGAACGGAATGCCAGAGATGTAATCCACCTGAGAATATCCAGACAGCATTCTGTGTTCATTTCACATAAAGATGAATTATGGGCATTACTTAGATCCAGAGTGTGTGTGTGTGTGTTGCTGTTTTCCATCAGCAGCTCAAAACAGCTACTGCACAGTTCTACCAAGACTAGGCATTACACATAAACCATTATTTCTTAAAGCGAAGCATTTATCATTAGATAATAAGATCACTAGGGACAAAACATATTTCTACTTTTTTTAGGTTAGTCTTACTAAAAATAGTCAAATTAGAAGTTCACAATTGAATCCTGTTTGTTGTGCCTGTGGCACTGTAGATTTCATCCAAAGCATATGATTTATGGATTTGGGTTCCTTGATGGAAATGGTGGGAAAAGCAAATAGGAGTCTGTTAAAAAAGTATTTAAAATAAGCCCTGAAAGAAATAAATTTTGTCTTTGAAAAAAAAACATGACAGTTTGTGTCTGCAGTGTTACAGTACCATCTTAAATGGTTAAGGCAATCGGCTACTGAATGGAATGTTGTAGGCTCAAGCCCAAGACCGCCAAGTTGCCACTGTTGAACCCTCGGGCATGGCCTTGTCCGCTCCAGGGGTGCTGTATCCTGGCTGACCCTGTGCTCTGACCCAACCTTTCTAACTGGAATGTGCGAAAAAATCCATTTCACTGTGCTGTAATAATTATATCCCAATCTATTAGGTCTTGGTTGTAAGTTTGCAAAGATCAGCCTTGGTCAGGTCGGATTGGAATGTCATAACAGTTCACATTTATAATTAAGTGATATGTTTCTGACTCTAATGTGGACACTGTTCTCTTAAACGGCATGCATGCACACATCTCAGTCATACACACTCTGCTATCTTAAAACCGCTCATGCTAGCTCAGTTAAAACCCATGTTTTTGCATACATTTTAAACAATGTATGTGATTTTAACAGAAATACTGTATGTATACTTGAGGTTTGGCTCTGGAGGATGGCAAAGAGTTCTCTGGCTGTGTTTGTTGAGGTCCAGAAGAAGAAGGAAAGCCAGATGCCTCACTTTAGTTGTTTTAGCAGCTGTTACTAGCACTGCTATGAAATCCCCGTGCTCCCGGTGCTGACTGATGCCAGAAGCGCTCTATGTACTTTCAGAAGTAAATTGAGTGTGAATTAACTGTGCATTAAGATGGCCCTAATTATGAAAAAAATCACTTCAAGCTGGTAATGTGAACATAGCCATAGATAAGCCTTTTCTTTCTCCCACCCTCTCTGAGTTGCCTTTTGGGAAAGAAGATCAAATCTGAACAAAACTTGTAAAAAGAACCCTGATATGACAAAACTAGCAAGATGCATGTCAATATTTAAAATCGCAAGTTCTAAAACTCAAAGTATTTCGTGTCTTTAAATGTATTTAACTCTTAAACAACATTCCACCATGGATTTACGCTAAACAACAGACTAACATCACAGCTAACCTTCTATTCTCCATTAACAGTGCATTCTCTGTATGTTTATCTTTAGCATTTTTTAAAAAATACGTCAGATGTGACATTTGTAGACCTAATGTTTTCTGGATGCAGTTTTTTCCCCTATCCAATTGGCACTTTATTCTGAGACAATTCAATCGTTTTATTCCACTCAGACTGTCATACGTGGCCTAAGGGAAGCTAAAATGAGATGACAGTCAAAAACACAGACAGGAGCATGAATAGAAAATGAAAATACACATCAAGCTGAGTAGAAATGTCTGTCAAACTAATTAAGTCACTCTGCATTAAATAAATCGGCCTGAAACTTGTTTAACCTCTCTCGAACAACCGTTCAGGACAAACACCCAGTTAAAATGTCCAGTACTTGTTTGAATTAGGTTGATTTAATTCTGGCTTTATATTGAAGTATTGAGTGTGGTCAAGATTTCTTGCTGTATACGACTTCTGCCACTATTTCTACTAATACTCTTACTCTGATACTTCATCCTGCTTCTCCTCCTAGTACTACTGTATATACCTCACTCACTTAGTTGAGAGTTGCCTTATTCTTCTGTTTTTACTCCAACCACTAAAACTATTAATCCTTATACAACTCCTATTCAAACAACTTTTTATCCTACTACTTCTACAAGGGGCATTCAAGTCAAACCAGGACTTGTAATGAAATTTCTCATGAATGAAGGCATAAAAACAGATTAACATTTACACAAGACTTGGACAAGACCAGTCAAGTATAAGTCGCAGTAAAGCATTTGAATGGTGCAAATATTTTAAAGAAGGCTGTATGTCCGTGAATGACGGTGTTGCTGAGGTGGCTTGGAGCCCTGGAGCCCATTGCAGTTGTTCTTGTTAGCATTTAATGAGTGGAATACCTGATCCTTGAAAACTTAAGGATAACTTGTCTGTCATAATAACTTGCAGAAGAGACTGTGGAAACTATACACACAATCATTCACCAACACCGCTTGCACTTTACAGGAAGTTGGCTCTGAGTTTTTGCCATATCCGCTGTTCAGTTGTGACCTTGCTCCAAGCCATTTTTCACATGTTTGGGCCATTAAAGGAGTTCCTGGGAAGGCAGCTTTGGACATGAAGCAGGCAGTCTGATCATTTCTCCGGCTTACTAAGAAAACTTTCTATCTTGAAAACTTTCAATCTAGAGAAATGCTGGATTATATTGAAAAATAACGGGAGTTTATTAACAGTGTTCTGTTATTCTGCACAATCTAAAAAGACAGTTGATCTGAACTGCCTCTCTAATGAATTAATGAATTAATGAATGACATACCTGAAAATGCAAAGCCTGCCCATTACAGTGCTCCATTACAGGACTCGTTCAGTGCCTTGCTGACATTTGGTCTGACAATGCCTCCTAGTGGCTTGTCATGATGTTCCAGTATGATTTCCACCCTTCTTAAAGACTGTAGTCTTATTATGTAAGAAATGCATTCATCAACTTGTCAGTAAAATTACTTTTAGGCCTATATCATTATGCAAAGTTATCTCGATCGGACACATTATCTCAATGGGATAGAAAGTAATTAATTACAGCACCTACAGTATCTCCTTTTCTAGTGTCCAAACACACATCCCTATCTGCAAACTTCGTCCAATTTTACTAACATAGACCATCCTCAAACTTTATCTATAACTAGTAGTGGAATCATTGAAATCAACAAAGTAATATTTCTAACAAGGTAATACTAGCACTTGCATTTTGGTACTCACATGTTTTGAACAGCACTAATTATGTATATTTTAGATGCAAAGGTTATATGCAGAGATTAAAGAATGATGTTTCTTAATGTACATGCAGCCCTTTCAATTATTCTTTAATCTATGCCCTAACGCCTAAACAACCATCTTTAATGGTTATGAATTCCACCCAGTCACTAGAAAACAGATTAGCAATATCCTTTTGATGTGAGACAAATGAACTGAAAATAATTACTCCTTCAACTACTTCTAAATCTGTATTTACTGCTAAAACTTTGCACTTTTAAGTAAGCATAATTTTATTGGCCTATTATTATGGTTTTAAACAAATGCTAAAGAATACAAATACAGTATGTATTTAAAAATGTAATTTATTATTAAATACAAGACAGTTCATGCAGATGTGTTTGGTGGTTCAGTACACTCTTGTGTGTCCTGTTTTGTCTTGTTTCTTGTGAAGTAACAGAAAGGAAACAATAGTTGGTCTGGGTTTCAGTAAGCAGAATGGCAAATGTTCTCACAATTACTAGCATGGCATGTCAAACACTGTAAGAAAGAGCGAAGCAAACAGAAAAGAATTCTTGATTCTTGAATCAAAACTTAATTCATACACATTTACACTGTCATTTTTGGCAGTGAAGATGATTTTTTTCTACATGAATAATACATAAATAAAAATGTAAAAAAATAATAAATAAAAGCACTCCTTATAATGAATACATCAGAGCTACATGGAAAGGATAAAGAATGGCAACTGTATCTATATCTACGACCAGTCCTCCCTCATGTAGAGAGCTAGTGTGGCCACAAAGAGCCTTTAAAAAAAAATCTACATTTATATGGTAACCTGATACAGAACTCTTAGTACCCTGCTGACATTTGCTCTATAAACCTTAGTGTTTCAGAATGCAAAATGACAAATCTTTTACAGTTACTAGATTGCCATGTCAAAACACTCTCAGAGGGCGGCGACGAAGTGGCGGAGAGATAGATCCAGACGCAGAGTTGCAGGTGTGGTCGCGAGGTGTTGAGAAGCTGTAAATTCTGAAGCTGTGTGTCGAGGAGAGACGCGAAGCAGAGCTGTAGTCTTAGTGGGCAGTTCACAATACATCATAGCTGTGAAACGTGGAAGGTAGTGTCGAAGATGGGAGCAGAAGTCAAACGGCACATGGGTTGATAACCTTGGACACAGTGAAGGGGCCGATAAAGCGATGTAAGAGTTTGTGTGAAAACGTTCTCAGAGGGCTGACCCTCATAGCGAGCATGACTCTCCTCTACACGATACCTGGGAGCATTGGTACGGTGGCGGTCAGCTTGTCTCTTGTATAAACTGGATGCTTGCAGCAGGGATTGTCTCGCTCGTAACCATGTATGTTTGCAGCAGCGGACAAAATGTTGAGCCAAGGGAACCTCTACCTCCTCCTCGTGAGTTTGGAACAGCGATGGCTGGTAACCCCAACAGCACTGGAATGAAGAGAGCCCTGTGGAAGCGGATGGCAGGGAGTTGTGAGCATACTCAATCCACAGGAGGAACTTACTCCAGGTGGTAGCATCATGAGTGATTCTTTATGGAATGGAACCAGGTGAGCGGACTTGGAGTAACGGTCGACAATGGTCATAATACAAGTGTTCACATCTGACTAGGGTAGACCCGTTACAAAATCAAAGAGGCGATCTGGGGAAACGTTGCTTGGGTCGGGCTCCTGAGTCAATTTTTCCTTTAACCTTAATGTTTAGTTCCACTGCTGCTATTAGACAGCAAGAAGGCAGGATAGTGTCGCATGGGGTAAAAGAGAGATGACGTGAAACAGTGTCAGGCTTAGTGTTTTTGGAGCCTGGCCGGTATGACAGGACAAAGTTAAACCTGGAGAAAAATATTGACCACTGAGCCTGTCAGGCATTGAGCCTTCTGGCACCATGTAAATATTTAAGATTCCTGTGATCGGTCCATACTAGAAACAGGAGCTCGGTCCTCTCCAGCCAATGTGCCCACTCTTCCAGAGCTAACCTTATGGCTAGTAGTTCTCGATTGCCCACGTCGTAGTTCCTCTTTAGCGGGGACAGACGACGGAAGTAAAATAAACAGGGATGCAGTTTGTTATCCTGTGGAGACCTCTGGTATAGGATCCCTCCAATGCTGGTGTTGGACACATCAACCTCCACCACAAACTGGCGGGACGGGTCAGGGATGATTAGTATGGGAGCTGAGGTGAACCTTCTCTTGAGGTCGGTGAAGACTCTCTCCGCCTCCTTGTTCCAACAGGGGCGCGTCTTGGAGGAGGTCAGAGAGGTTAAGAGAGCGGCGACGAAGCTGTACCCTTGAATGAACCGGCGGTAGAAATTGGCAAAGCCCAGAAATTGCCTGAACTTTGGCAGGTTCTATCACCAGCCGAGAGGGAGAGATGACAAAACCTAGGAAGGTGGTAGACGTTGTGTGAAACTCACATTTCTATGCTTTGATATACAAGTTGTTCTCCAAAAACCTCTTTATCATTTGGCGACCGTGGCGCCGGTGCTCCTCCAGGTCATGAGAAAAAATCTAAATGTCATCCAGATAGACGAATACAAAAAGGTTCAGGAAGTCTCTAAGTACATCATTAATAAGGCTCTGGAGGACAGCAGGGGCGTTGGTGAGTCCGAACGGAACTACCAAATATTCATAATGCCCAGTTGAGGTGTTGAAGGTGGTCTTTCACTCATCGGCCTCCCTAATACGGACGATATGATGTCCATTGCACAAATCTAGCTTAGTGAAGAGGGTGGCTCCTTTGAGAAGCTCAAAGGCTGTAGACATGAGCGGTAAGGGATAGCGGTTTCTGACTGTTATCCCGTTAAGCCCTCTATAATCAATGCATGGACGAAGGGACCCATCTTTTTTTTTTGACATAGAAAAACCCCGCCCCAGTGGGGGAGGAAGACAGACGGATACTACCAGCAGCGAGAGCCCCCCTGATGAACTCGTTCATGGCTTCTTGCTCTTGGTGTGTCAAAAAGTAGAGATGGCCGTTTGGAGGAGAGGTACCTGGAAGGAGGTCTATGGGACAGTCATATGGTCGATGAGTAAAAAGTGACGTGGTTCGAGCCTTGTTGAAAACCAGCTTGAGATCATGGTATTCAGCGGGAACACTGAAGATATCCAGAGGTTCGTCAGCCGTAGCCAGAGTGGAAGGCAGAGGGAGCGCTGAGAGAAGACAAGACCTGGAACATGAAGGACTCCAGCCCGTGATGGCGTGCTTAGTCCATTCAATCTGTGGAAATTCGTAACGTAAGTGGAAGAGTTCGTGAGGGCTGGCAGAGGGCTTTCGTCTAGGGCCTGAACCGAGAGCGGAGGTTCCACTGGAACACAAGGGGCTTTTAGTTCCCTACTGTAACTGTAGAAGCGCTGATCAGTCATACTCATTCTGTCATACTCTGCTGGATCCATTACGTTGGCGGGATTATTCTGTCAGAGGCCGACAACGAAGTGGCAAAGAGACAGATCCAGACGCAGGGTTGCAGGTGTGGATGCGACGCGTTGAGAGGCTGTGAGATGTTGAAGCTGTATGTTGAGGAGAGACGTGAAGCAAAGCCATAGTCGAGACTAGTGACTAGAGACGAGAGTTTTCGAACGAGAGTATTGAGTCTGGTTCCTCTCAAGGTTTCTTCCTATTGCCATCTCAGGGAGTTTTTCCTTGCCACTGTCGCCATCACCC
>JAOTRS010000022.1:5291003-5309076 GCA_028565755.1 Dinotopterus cunningtoni
AAATGGGGTAAAATTAAATCTATTTTTGGAGAAAACTAAAGTGTTTTTTGACCTTGCATACATGTAAACCTGTTTTAGGAGACTCATTAAGCAATATTAGCAACCTTCAAAATGGCATAATAGGACCCCTTTAATAATTAATGATTAATTCATTTTAACGTGGAGCATTTCATATGATATGTGTATATTACAATCCCACCTGTAGCACTGCATCAGGTATTGCAGGTGTCACTGTAGGGATGTGTAATGTACTGTACATCCTTGTAGCACTCTGTAGAAATATTTGTAAGTAATGTGTTATCCGTGGTTTTACTGAACCAAATCATCAGTTTTTTCAGCTCTTTTGTAAAGTAAACACTTCACTGCTCCGCCCGAGTTAAAAAAAAAAACATTACACCCATAATTACAAAAATTTCATTAAAAAAATCATAAAAGTACCTGGTTTGGGAACAGCACCATGCAGGACAGATGAGCTCTACAGAGGATGGTGAGATCAGCTGAGCGCATCATCCACACCGAGCTCCCTGACCTGCACTCGATCTACAGCAAGCGGTGCTGGACCTAGGCCAGGAAGATCATGAAGGACCTGAGACACCCCAACAATGGACTGTTCTCTCTGTTGAGGTCAGGAAAGCGTTTCCACTCCCTGAAGGCCAACACAGAGAGACTGAGGAGGAGCTTCTTCCCGCAGGCGATACGGTCTCTAAACCAGATCACTATACAGGACTAAATCATCTCTGCATTTTTGCACATTGCACAGTAATGGACACTCATGGACATAGCTCATCTGTAAACTTATGCACATTTGCACATACCCCGGACATTTATGGACATTGTAAATTTGCACATTCATGCACATTTGCACTTTTGCACATTGCAGATTATGGACATTTATGGACCATGGACATCTACACACACCTGCACATTTGCACACTTCCTGGACATTTCCATTCATTTCCATTTAAATTTATCTTTATATATTTTTTTCTCATTGTATAGATAGGTTTTTTTTTATATTTCCTATATATATATTTTTTTTTTTTTTTTAATATTTTTTATACTTTGTTCTATTTTTTTTCTTGTTAATTGTTTTTACATTTAACGAGCGGTCGTTTAAGTGTTTCACTGCATATCGTACTGTGTATGACTGTATATGTGACAAATAAAATTTAAATTTGAATTTGAAATTGCGCTTTAGTTAGCATGGATTAAGTGTTGAGCGAGTTGTGTTTCACGCTTCCATGCAGCTCTAAGTAAAGTACACTTTTGTTTTCATTGCGTCTGAATAACTCGCCAGATCATGGCAGATCATCAAGAACAGCAAACTATTATTTAAAAGCTGTAGTTTTTCACTAAACTAGCATTTGCACTCATTTTTTCTCACTTACCCAGTAGTTTGTTAGCGCAGTAATGTACGCTACGGTACGCTGGAGTGTTTTGTGAGTAACTGAACATGGTATTGGATATGTGATACCAGTAAGTGTATCCATGCATCAATAAAAAAACACACACCTGTTCCTTACATTATTACATTTTAAGCATTTTTTCAGCTTTTTCCCTTCAGCATCATATTCTATTTGTTTCTTTTAAACAGCCGTAGTTGGATTTCCTCCTGACCCTTTGACGTCACGCCAAACTGCCACCGTGTTCTCTTCTCATCTGCAGAAACGCCCCAAACGGACAGCGGAGTGACAGGGAGGCATTAGCGCTTCTCCAAAGCAGATCGTTGCAGATCCAGAGCTCTGTTTTCTGAGGCTTAAAAATTGCAGGCTTGTGCTTGGAACCTTCAACCAGACGAGGTTTAGGGTCAGTCGGAGGTCCTGACAGCTTTGTGTTAGCAAGATGCTTTTGTCAGCTGCACACTTCTTCGTCGTGGCCCTTTACAGAGCCCGTTAACACATCAGGACGAGACTCGTCACGTCACGTATGAGAGTTTTGTTTTGTTTTTCACTTAGAAGCGAATGCTGATATTGTGTGTGATTTTAGTCACATTAATGTACAAATGTGACCCTCTTTTCGGGGGACAAAATCATTTAGGCCACCTTGCAAACTCTGAACTGCAATTGTTATTGCATCAGTTTGCATACAATATGCAAATACAGACCGTTTATTAGATCAAAATCTGAGTAACTGGGCAATTACTTATGCACACACACACAATGCACTTCATGTACATTATTTAGTGTTTATTTATAATATTTCACCTGAAGAAGTATCCGGAGCTGGATTTCCTGCCAGTTATTACAGGATCATTCAGGCAGCTGTGGTTACCATGGCGACCCCTGCCTCCTCGGGTCGTCATGGCAACTGGCCGACGAGGCCCGCACCTTAATGTCCTGCTGGTGTGATCTGTGATCAGAGTGATGCTCACGCGTTAGTCAGACGGCTTTACAGACAGTCATCAGTCACATGATGTAAGTTAAAGTCTATCAGATGTATTCTCATAAATATTGGCACCCTTGCCTTTTTTTTCCTAAGATTTTTCTTTTTTTAAGTGCAATACTTTCTCTGCAAAGTGCTGGTATCAATTGTAATTTATCAGCATCCACATTTCAAGGTGCACAATGATAAATAATCCAAGAAGTTTTGTGATAACAACCATAAATATTGGCACCTGAGAGAGACACTTTGCAATACATTTTTTATAGGAATTAGAATAAATTAGTCGCAGGACATTTGTTTTTGTCCTGACAAACACTTTATGTGTGTATGTATGTATGTGTGTATGTTTGTAAAAAAAAAAACTATCTATGGTTAATGTTTAACCTCCCGGCAGAAGCAGAAACCCTGATACAAATCCACAAAGTAAAGTGTCACTCAGTTTTTTTCCTTTAGCAGCTGCTTTTCTGATCTTCTTTACTGTTTAATAATCTGTTTCAGACTTTCAAAATTTAAGGTCCCATATGTTACTATTTTTTAACACAAGTTTCAGAGCTCCCCAAGTGTGTGTGTTAGTGTGTGTTAGTGTGTGTGTGTGTGTGTGTGTGTTAGTGTGTGTGTGTGTGTGTGTGTGTGTGTGTGTGTGTGTGTGTGTGTGTGTGTGTGTGTGTGTGTGTGTGTGTGCGTGTGTGTGTGTGTCAGTGCACTCGTTTATGAGTAGCGACCTCAGCTGTATCTGTAGCTCTGACGCCTATATAGCGGCTCTTCAGCTGCATTTAATCACAGAGGCCAGGCTTTAGTCTACACCTGTAAAAATAATACAGAGGTGACCTTCACACACACACACACACACACACACACACAGCCAATTATGTACATCAATATTTACACATCCCACTATGACTAACACACTGATGAGTCAGAGGCGCAAAATCAACTGGGTAATACATACGGGAGTGTGTTACATTGTCAGTGTGAATGTGTGTGTGTGTGTGTGTGTGTGTGTGTGTGTGTGTGTTTAAGCCACTGTAATGCTGTGAACCAAAAACATTTATGCTAAGTGATTTGTAAGAGTTTCCTCTCTTTGCCATCTTCGCTGATTAGCAGACTCTGGGCTTGTTCCAGATCATGTGTAAATATGTAATACTGGCGTGAGTCTTGGCAATTTATTCAGACTTTATGAGAACAAACAAGAAAAATAAAGTTCCAGCCTTCTGTGAGCGACTCTGACAGTGATTAAAGTGCAGATTGTACCCTTTAAATGGCATTAAATAATATATAGCACAGCTGTGATACTTCACACACACACACACACACACACACACACACACACACACACACTCAGTCAAACATTGTTGATAAAGGTAAGGTATTCATAAGCAAAGTAGGCTTGTATAGAAAAAGCCAAGTTGTTGTTGAGGTTTTAAACTTGCAGGAGGATCAACTGGACACTCGGTCAGGCTCGACAGCTCAGTGTGTGTATGGACAGCTCTGTGTGTGTGTGGGTGTATTTGGATATACAGTATGTCTATGCGTGTGTGTGTGTGTGTTCTGGATTTTCTGATGACCAGGTCAGTAGTCAGAGGTTTGTTTTCCATCTGAAGAAAACAACGGCAGGTAAAACTCATTTGCTCTAGTTGAGGCTATAAAACCAGCTTGTGTTTCCTCATGTGTGTTCAAATTTTTTTCTTTCTCTCTCTACAATATTGATGCGGTGATGGATTTCTGATTTTTAATTTTTTTTATCCACAGGCGCAGGACATGAGCATCTAAGCACAAGAATTCTGTTATACACTCTTTTTTTAATGAAGCACTTTTAAAAGTTACACTACTAGCATTACTGCTACTAGCAATTCACACAGTAAATAGTGTGTTAGCATATCCCGAAAGGTCACAGCTCGGAGTGTACTAGCTGTGCGTGACTATGCTCAATGGACATTATGGAAATCAGCATTGTTTGAACACCAGTGACCTATTCTGTGCAACCTATAAAGTAAAAATACACTTCATTACTTACACCTAGTACCGGTTTGGACCCAATTTTTCTTTCAGAACTGCATTAATCCTTTGTGGCATAGATTCAGCAAGTGGCTAAAAACATTCCTTAGAGAAATTCCTTTTGGTCCGTATTGATACGATACTGTAGCATCATGTCCTGTTGCACCACATCCCAAATGTGCATTATACTGGATTGAGAACTAGTGACTGTGGGGCCGTACAGTACAGCGAACTCACTGTCATGTTCACGAAACCAGTCTGACATCAGCAATACTCAGGTATGCTGTGGCGTTTAAACAATGCTCAATTGGTACCAAGCGGCCCATGAATATATCGTCCTGTATCCACCTCACCATTACACCACCAGCAGCCTGGACTGTTGATACAATGCATGATGGATCCATGTTTTCATTTTGTGTACGCCAAGTTCAGACCCTACCATCTGAATGTCGCAGCAAAAATTGAAACTCCTCAGACCAGTCAATGTTTTTCCGTTCTTCTATTGTCTGGCGAATAGAATGATAAGACTGGTGAATTGTAGCTCAGTTTCCTGATTATAGCTGACAGGACTGGAACCCGGTGTGGTCTTCTGCTGCTGTATCTCATCTGCTTCAAGGTTCAATGTGTCATGCGGTTGTAACGAGATGTGATTTGAGTTACTGTTGCGTTTCTATAAGCTCGAACCAGTCTGGCCAACTTCTTTTATCAATAAGGCATTCTCACCTGGAGATCCGCCACTCACTGAGTATTTCCTCCTTTTCAGACCATTCTCTGTAAACCCTAGAGATGGTGGTGAGGGAAAATCCCAGTAGATCAGCAGTGTGAGAAATACTCAGACCAGGCCGTCCACCACCAACAACCACGACACGTTCAAAGTCACTCTAATCGCCTTTGTTGCTCAGTTTAAACTTCAGAACATCGTTTTGACCAGGTCCACATCCCTAAATGCACTGAGTTGCTGCCGTATGATTGGCTGATTAGATATTTGCATTAACGATTTGATTAACCTTCTAAATCAGTTCACATATATAAGGATATTAAAAATTTGTTTAGTATATTCTGATAATCTAATTAAATTTAATTGTGAAAGCTGTATTGTAAATCGATTTGAATCACCTCAGGAACAGGAGTGTTTCATTACACTCCTAGTCACAATAGTCTCATAATAGGAAAAAAAGAGATCTGGGTTTTCTTTGGGTTTCCCTGTACATGTGGGACATACAGTATTTTTAAGGAATAAGGCGAAAGCAGGATGAGAAAGAGGAGCAGGAATAAGTAAAAGTCTCAGCATGCATTCTGTGTGAAGTGGGCTGATTGAGAGTAAGAGAGTATCATCATGGTGGTTGACCAATGCTCTTGTCTCAGGGATGTAAATTGAGGAAAATGCTCAAGCATGTTCATTAAGGCTGGACGATTCAGAGGCTCAAAAAGGGATACTATTGTGTGTTTGATGTCTGAGTGAGTGATAAAATGCACCAAAATCAATGTCACCTAGGATAAGATGTGAAGTGCATAATGAGTTTATAGTGATTGTACATAGGGGAGTACTATCGGAGACAGTTAATAAAACACGGTGACGCTTTTTTAGTGAATCAGTGGACATACATCACAAAACTGAATAACAAGCCTGCTGTATTACTAGAATGCTGTAAATCACTCTGAATGAGGGCATCTGCCAAATGTCATTATCATAAATATAAATGTAATATGTTGTATGTGGTTAATGTACTGTACTGTACTGTGGGGGTGAATCTAAATAAATCATTGGTTTGTTTTCAGGTTTCAAACAGACATACTGTATAAAGTCAGTGTTTTTATTTTCATTTTATTTCAATTATTTCATGACACCTTTTTGTCCGTTAAGCGTGTTTTTTAGTAACGCAAACATCACGCTTAGATTGACATGCCCAAAAAGCCTTGACGCTTTTCCTATTTAATTTTTTTTTTTGGTTGATAAATTGCCTTGATGAGCTATAATTGTCATCACACCGTATGCAGGAATGATGACTATCAAGGATCCGAATGCAGGGAACGGTTCCTACCGCTGAGATGGACTGTAAGTGGTCTGTTTGTGAAAAATAATGCATATCGCGAGCGATTCCCAGTGCAGCATGCAGTTTTGTAAGTGCTGGAGGAAAGCCAGGCCATACAGTTCAGGTGGAAAAAAAATCAGCAGCAGTGTAACAGGTGGTCATGGGAGAAAGCGAAAAATGTAAATAACTTAAGGTCATGGCGCCAAACTTGATGCACTTACCAGTTATTCCCCAGCAAAGTATAAATTAACAGGGTTTATCAGTATAAAACAGTTAAAACCAGCTTCCCAGGACAGAAACCCAGGAGCAACACAGTAAGAAAGCCAAGACTTGTTTGAATGTAGCTACACCAGCACAGAGAGGACCGAAGCACTGAGGGCTGAGGTTAGATCATTGAGATGCATCATTCAGTGTAATAGTCCAATTAAGTAGCTAATTTGATTAAAATTTAACTTGATTAAATGTGAAACAGTTTAAGCAATAGAGGGTGATCTAGGGTCACATACTGGAGAGGTAAATCCAGCCTTGTAAAAAAGAGGAGCAGTGTAAAGTATGATTAATTAGTGGCAAACTATAGCAACAATGACCATCATAGTAATATAAAATATCCTGTGACAGTATAAAATAGTATGAAGGCCATTATGAGAGTAAAAACTACCTTTATTTCTCTATACAATCCCCTGCTATACTAATGCACTTATCCCAGCGTTTCACTAGTGCTTTGGTAAAAAGTTTTCTCAGTACACCAGAACCATAACCAGACTTCCTGCTTCACGTCTAAAACGGTGGCCTCCCGGGAACTCCTTTTATGGCCCAAACATGTGGAAATGGCTTGGAGCGAGGACAGGACTGTATGGGGGACTCCTGTAATCTGCAAGGGGTGTTGGTGAATGATGGTTTACACTTTTCACACAGACAGACGGGTCTCTTCCGCTTTCCAAGGCTCAGGTGTTCCACTCGCCAAATGTTCACAAGAACGACCGCAATAGGCTCCGAGCCGCCTCAGCAAGGATCGTCATTCATAGATGTACGGTCTTCAGTCCCAGTTTGACTTGAACGCCACTGGTAATACTAACAGCAACACTAATAAAAGCTGTAAAACAAATAATAATTCCTCGACCGGCTGCTGACAAAAACAACAGCGTTCACTCACCTTGAAGCAGTTAACAGCATCCCAGCAGCTCTATCTCTATCGACCAGATTGTGTGGAATTAACAGGAACTCACATTCTTCTGGTTACAGACGTCCTGAACCAGCAAGACAATCATTATAAGAAAACCTGAGCACAGTGTGTGTTTTTGTTAAGCCTCCAATAGAAACTTTAATGAAAAGTCTAAAAGGAACAAGACTTAAGGGACAAGACTTCTCCTTGTAATGTAAAAAAAAATATATACACATAATCCAGCAAACTCAAAAGGGCGAAAGGCGACCAGTGTTATTGCCCTGATCTACCATGTCTGGAAACTTAACCCCAACTGTAGGACATTTTTACTAAAATCTCCAGTTCATTCAAAGCCACTATTGTAGGTGCCATTAAAAAATAAATAATATCTGTGCTTTGAGTATGTGCTGAGATTTAATAATGATTCTCTGTTGCATAAGGTCTGATGACAATATGTGTCCTGTGTTCACATCTATGATCTTTGCTGTACCACCCAGGATTGCACATGAAGTCGTGTGAAATACGGCAATGACACAAAGCAGAAAATCCATTTTGTACTGATATTAACTGGATACAAAAACGCAGATCACTACTGAGATTAAAGCAAATTGTAATCAAAAATGAAATGTATTGGAAAATATTTATTCAGTCTCATCAGAGGAATTTTTAAGAATTACAACTACAAGTTACAAGTTAAAACATTACAATACAGTAAAAAGTTTTATATTGAGAGTTTTGAGGGTATTGCGATAACATAAGTTGTTCAATTTAACCAAAGGATGAAAAAAAAAAAAAAAAACCTCAGACCAAGAGTTAGCGATGAGAATCACCAGGGACTGCCTGATACAATTTTATCTTGATACCGAGGTGCTGGTGTGATATTTGTTTGCGATTCTGTTAGTATCACGATTTTATAAATATCCTTATTAAATATTTATTTATAATGTTTATACATTTTAAGCAAACTTTGCTAATGATGCTATGCTGCCTGCCAATGTTTGAATAGGTTAGAGTGCAGACTGTAGGATTATAGAGGAACTTCAACATTTAACCATCTCAAACGCAAAAATATATACATTAAAAATAATTAGCAAAATTGTTTTATAGTCAGTGCTTTTTTATAGTCATCTCTAAGTAAGAGTTATTCACTAAGTTTCTCAAGCCTAAAAGTTGCCCCTAATAATGAAATTCTTAGAATTATGATATTTTTGTTAGAATTTCCCCTTAAATTTAGGACTAAATCTTAGTGAAGATAAAAATAATTCCCAAAACATCAAAACAGCTCCTAAGGTAAAAATTAAGAGTAGAGAGGAGGACATTTAATAGGCTTAAGAGTTTCTATTGCAGAGGACAAAATGGCAGAAAGAAGAAATATTCTCCAAAAGTTAAAGCTAAAAGTAAACACTGCTCTTCTGTCCAATTTGGTTTTCTTGTTTTTTTACTCCCTTCCATCTCTCTTGAATTGTGGGCTACATACCATCCAAAAGTGCAACTTAAATAGACTGTCCTGCAATCATGTAAACTGGTAAAAGCTGAGCCAACCACAAGATAAAGGTTTTTGTACTCAGAGTTGCTCTGAGAAGTTTTTTAAATCACTTTTTAAGCTAAGATAAGAGCTCTCTGAGAGAATTCTAAGAAGCTTTGTGAATACGGGCCCAGGTGTTTTAAGACACAAGCAGGCAACTCCACATGGGGATAATCCAAAATGCCTATCAAAATTCAAGCACACTGAATGAAAGGACAACACCAAGAACATGAAAAAGAATTGGACTTTAGATAACCTGTTGCACGATAAGATTTCTTAACAGATAATGAAACACCATGCTAATTAAATGCTAGAACTTAAGCACATGATCGGTCTGCAGTGTCTTTACTGTTCTATAGCTGTTTATGATCTGGTTTAAATTAATTAGTGTTTAGTTGATTAAGATGTAAGAATAAATATGGTTAAAGTGCACAATCAGTATAACTTCAGCTCAGTGATATATTCCTAATCGATTCCATTCCATTCCAAGACTCAAACTTCACTTAAAGGCATTGTAGAGACATGGTGCAGGACCTGCAGCCCCTGATGCAGAGCGTTCACATGCTGCTTTTTCTGCGTTCCTTGCATTCACACCGCCTGGGTTTGTGCTGAGGGTATGACTAGCAATGCCATCTTGCCAGGCCCGAGCTCAAAGTCAGCACCGCTCCGCTTAGTTGAAGCGAATTCTGCTTTCTAGCAGGAAAAGATAAACAGCGCTTCATTTAGAGCAGCCCAATAATTCAAAGCCTAGTGTTTTTTTTTTTGTTTCTCCCTGCTTTACCTCACTCAGATGTGTTATGTTTTAAACGGCTCAATGGTAACGGAGAGACAGCATAGAGCGGTGATAAAGAGGCTCTCCTTCGGTGAGGCATTGAAGAATAAACTAAAATACCTAAAGACGACTTAAACAAACGATACAACAGCAAAAGTAATAAGAATAATAAAATTGCTCTCAATGATTGATGACAGTATATAGCAGGAAAGCAGTTAATATAGAGCACTTTGTCTCACATTGATGTCAGACAACGAACGTGCAGTGCGCTGACGGATCCAAGGCTGGCCGTCTGCTGTCTGGCTCCTACAGTTCCTCATTTATTTACTGTGCTCACGTTTTATGTTCGCGAAGCATGATGCGTGTCCTTGGCCCAGCAACAATTACGGCATATTCCTTGAGAGATGCGTTTCCGAGTCGTATCTCATCACAGTTTTCCTTCTCAAAAAAGAAATCATGTGTTGTAAAACAAGAGTGTGTCTTTCAGGGTTTTATTGCTGCTTTGTGCGTCTTGTAGTCCAAACTACTGAAGCTGACTGTTGAAAGGAATGAATCCAATGAAGATATACGTGTGCGTACGCCTCTCTAAGCGAGTACGCCTCTCTAAGTGAGTGTCATTTCATAATACCATGTTTTGGTTTGTTTTTATTTTGTGAAGAGGTAGCAGCCGGGACGGTGGCTTCGTGGTTAGCACTGTCGCCTTGTACCTCCAGGGTCTGGGTTCAATTCTCAGCCAGGTTCGATTCCCCCCCTTGTGAGCATATTCTCCCCGTTCTTGTTGGGTTTCCTCCGGGTTCTCACGTTTTCTCCCACAATCCAAAGACAAGCAGATTAGCCTAATTGGTGTTCCCAAATTACCCATAGTGTGTGAACAAGTGTATGTGTGTGCCCCGCCCCATGTCCTAAGCTTCCTTGGATAGGCCCCAGGTATCGATGATGATAAAAGTTAGCATCATATGACAAACGAACAAATTGTTACAATTGCTGTAATAACCACTGAGTGTATTAGCCTTTACCTTGGTGAGAGCTGGGATAAAACATGCTAATTCTTTTTAAAATACCAACCCAGTTCTTCCAATGTCTTCTATGCTTAAAGCAACCAATGATAGAGTCATAAAAACAGTTGTAATGAGCACCACAGTTAAAACCATTATAATGGAGCAATAGTATAACATCTACTGTACAGATTAAATAAAGTAGCATAATAAAACCTAGCAGTGAAACAAGTATTTTATTGACACACACATTTCTACCTTGAGGGAAATTTTCTGTAGGCTCCAGTCCACCTCCTGCTTTGTTTTTAGGATGTGGGTGGAAACCAAAGAACCCCGAAGGAACCCACTCGAACACAGGGAGAACATTCGAAACTTCACACAGATTGATCCCGAGCTCAGGATCGAACCAGGAACCCTGGAGGTGTACGAGGCGTCAACATCACCTGCTTCTCAACTGCGCAGGCTGTTTCAAAATTTGAATTTTATTTCATGTCTAGATTTTTTCCTTTGCTTCATATGTGATTTGGATCTTTGTGTCATCCTTCGGGGGACACAGTGGCTCAGAAGTTAGCACTGCTGCCTCACAACCTCTTTGTTGAGTGATCGAATCTCGCCTCAGGTCTGTGTGCACGGAGCTTGTGTGCTCTCCCTGTGCTCCGTGGGTTTCCTCAGGGTGTTCGAGCTCCTACCACGGTCCAAAGACATGCAGGGCATGCTGATTGGTGTTTCCAAATTGCTCGTGGTGTGTTAATGTGTTTGTGCTTGTGTCTTGCGAAGGGTTGGCTCATCCATAATGAAAGTTGCCTTATACGGGTCTAAATGTCGTCGATTTTGTATTTTCAATTTATTGATTTTGTATTTTCATATTAATTGTATGAACTGTAACTATTATATTATTAACTTGAGCGAACAATTTGAATTATTCACATGAATTACAGAATTCCTTAGCATTTGGTGCACCTTCTATTTTTTTTTAGACAGCATGCACTCAAACTAAAACTGCCGATCCATGTTAGATCAAATCCATCAGTGTGGTCTGAACACACACTTAAGTTTCAATGTAACCTCTTGAGCTTCTACGAGCGATCAGTGAATACAGACTCACCCTCCTCACTAGTTGTAACTTCCGGGGTCTTTCCTTATTTTTAGTTCTGTCTACATTATAAAACAATAATGAAGGCATCTGAAATATTCAATAATCTCCATTGAACAGTTGATATTGAGATGTTTCTGCTACTTCTGCTCTGTAAAGCCTTCATAATGGCTCTAATCTAAGGTGCTGTTAGTGATTTCTGAGGCTAGTGACTCTAAATAGACTTCTCCTCTGCAGCAGAGGTAAGTTTTGGTCTTGATTTCCTGGAAAGGTCTTCATAAGAGCCAGGTTCATCATGGTGCTTGATGGGTTTTGCAAAAGCACTTGACAATACTGTTCTTGCAAGAACTATTCCAGAACAGCTGAACTTCACGTCTTAAAGTAACAACTGACGGTTGAGATTTTTGTTGATGTTGTTGTTACTTAATTCACTAATGCCATATGTGTTATTTAATAGTTTTGAAAGAAATTCAGTATTGTTCTAGTTAATTAGTCACTAATGTGATAATCCAAAGCTTTACTGATAAAAACAGTTTATATTGACCGCCGAAAAAAAGACTATTTTGAAAAGTTAGTTTGAAGCTGTCACCCACTTGCCTTCTGTATGGCATTCCTATTTTTTAGACATTTTAATTTTGGAACGTGCCACAGCCAGATTTTATAAAGCTACACTTCGAACAATTAATGCTTGGACTGCTGCTATGGCCTTTGTTAAAGAATCGACAACGTGATTAGTTTTATGTAAATTGAAGCCATGTGTGCAACACTGTGTTATTTTATTTATTAATTTATGTTTACATTTCTTTACTCTGTGATTCGCTTATTATTCATTTTGTGTGTCCCTCGCCCCTTTAATTTTTTTTCCCAACTCTTGAAGCATTGCATTTGTTTGTTGTCATAATTGAATTTCTAATAAAAAGTTATTGACAAAAAAAAAAAAAACGGTTTATATAACTTCTGTATATTGCAACGTATAGTTGTTTGTCTTTTGGCTGCACCCGTCGAGGGGTCACCACAGCGGACCATCCGATCCGCACAGCAACTTGGGCACAAGTTGCCCTCCCTGACGCAACCCTCATATTTTATTCGGGCTTGGGACCGGTACGGCATCCTGTGGCTGGGGTTTGGGAATTGGGTGGGAATCAAACCCGGGGCCTTCTGCATGTCAGACGAGAAACCTACCACTGAGCCTTATATTGCAAAATAGTTGTCTATAAGATGACTATGAGGCTCACACATTTTTGTGCACTAGTTCTGATAGTATTTTATCTCTCACTTTGTGATGACAGTTACGGCAAGACCACGTCATACTCGGATCCGAATTCAATTATGATGCCAATCAAGCTCAAATCAGTCCCGATTTGCTGAACCCACAGCTCATGCAGAGGTCACGCCACATTAAATTATACACACTGGGCCTAATGTGAGCTGCCCAATGATTAACGCACACACTATAGTGTGTGTGTGTGTGTGTGTGTGTGTGTATGTGTGTGTGTGTGTATGTGTGTAAGAGAGAGAGAGAGAGAAAGAGAGAGATGGATGATGTTTGCAGGGTGATGTAGGCACGTGGTAATTGGCCTTGAGATGTGACTGTGTGAAAGGATGCTGGACAAACAGATACACTGTAATTATCCTCAGCCCCTTGTTCAAATGAAGAGGGCAAACACTAATGAATCTCACACACACAGACACCAAGCCTGCTTAATGAAGAGCGAGAAAGAGAGAGAGAGTGGGAGCAAAAAAAAAAAAAAAAAAAAAGGACATTAGTGGTAAATAAGATGAAGTAAATAAGAAGAGAGTCAGAGTACTGGGGAAAAAATGTAGGCACCACAAGTGGAAAAACAGGATTAGAAAGAAAATGAGGAAGGGAGGCTAAGAAGAAGAGATTTATGAGCAGTGCTTGAGTAATTTATACTCTGCTCTCATCCTTGTATCAGAAAAAAAATAATAAAAAATGAAGTAAGAAAATTCGGTGAAGGAGAAAAATATGAACATATGCAACAAATGGAGTTCAGTAATGGCTGCAGCTTTGTAGGGGTCCAAGCACTCAGCATGAAATAATGCTAATTAAAGCTCAAGGGCCTCTTTTCTGTCTAATGAGGAGCACAGGAGTTTGGAAGAGAGTCTGTGCAATCAGGAAGAAATATGGCATGTTTTTTTTTCCAACACAAACAAACATACATGATTTCATGAGTAACCCCTGACCCCTATCCCTCACTCGGAGTTTAGCTGCACAATGCCAAACTGGCAGAGTCTCAATGAGTTCTCCATTCACTGGCTCGAAGTTAACATGTTGCTGCGTCCTTTTGGGAGAAAGGTGCGAACGAGCTGGAACACAAATCACCCTTCATCCTGCTTTATTATCCGATTTGATTTTGTTTTCTTTCGCTTCAGCCATTACGCCTTTTTTTTTTTTCTTTTTCCATCCAACGCTAATTAATGAGAATGGCTGTGGTGTGGGCTGCTGGGTAATTGAAACAGCGGATGCTTAGCGCGCCGACGGGAACGGCGAGGAGTTTTTTCATGGCACTTCACGAACGCTGAAACGCCGCAAACGAGCAGAACGAGCGAGACGACGTTGCCGGAGAAGTTTGGCGCATGGAGGAGTGCTAGCTTTTGAAGAGTGACCTCCACTGTGCGAGTGTGCGCTCACATCTCGCCAGCTTGGAGAGATCACTTCTGTCTGCCAAGGAACTGTCTTCTATATTCTCTCTTATCCCACTCCACCCTCTCTCTATACTTCCCATAACTGTTTCTCCTTCTTCTTGAATGTCCATCTTTCTTCATGATTTTTCTCTGAATATCCTTCTATTTATCAGTCACATTCGATGCAGTAGACATTTTGGCACATACCTACGTTGTTACAGCTTTGCCAGCGTGTCATTGGCATGGCTTGTGATTGATATTCAGGGTCACAAAAAATGTAATGTTTATAAAAAAAGATCTAGTTAAAAATGTTAAAATGAAAATTTAGTTGAAAGAAATTGCAGTTGCGTGGGAACGAAAAAAACAAGTAGAAAAACCGCCCACGCAAAAGTGTGTATAAAGTACAGTAGGCATACTTGATGCTTGATACTTAGCAAGTTATGCTATACTTATACAGAAACAAAACACAATAAATAGCCTATAAAGAATTGATTTAAAAAACACGATACAGTAAAGCTACAATAATGTAATAGAGTTCCACTGAGCCACCCTTCAATGATTGTGTTTATGTAATGTTTATGTAACAACCGCTGCAGCAACCTCATTTCCCCTCTCGTCTTGTCAGTATACTAATCACTTGGCCTCATCATCTGCACCTGTTTCTCACTGGTTTATGTCTTAACTTAGATTTTTATTTATAATTTTTTTATGATTGAATGATTCACAGGTCACTGTGTGGCTTAACTAACAAAAACATTTGTCTGAAACTGGTCAGGTACAGTACAGGGACTGAGCTGAGAATGAGAGCCAAAACTTTCCAAAAATGAGAGACTTTTTATAACCTCAGAAAGCCTGGAGATCTATTCTTCAAGACTACATTAAGAAATACAAGAGGGAAATAAAGTAACACACTAACCACCTTTCTGTTTTTTAAGCTCTAGAGAAAGTAGTGAGGTCAGAAACCATTTTGCAATATAACCATAATTGGATAAATATTAAACTGTTCTTTAGAAATATTGGCTAATTATTACTAGTTGGGACAAGGCATCATCACCTCAGTCTTAATCAGATAGAATGGGTGACCTCAGACCAAACGTCCCTACTTAGACAGAAATCAAACAGGTCACTATCACACAAGATATTTACACAGGAAGTGCGTTGTGAAGGATATACAGTACAGTACCATGGAAATGTCTTAATAATTTTTTTTTTTTGGTTCTCATTTTCAGTCCAGTCCCTGTACCTGACCAGTTTCAGACGAATGTTTTTTTGTTCGCTAAGCCACACAGTGACCTGTGAATCATAAAAACCATCTACCTTAAGGTACCAGTGAGAAACGTGCACATAATGACAGACGATCAGACTGTTGATTAGTTTACTGGTGATGCTGAAGAGGGAAAAGGAGGTTGGTGATGAGGTTGTTACAGTTGTAAAAAAAAAAACTATTTGTAAATTATATGTTTAAATAACTGTACTCATTTCTTTAATTAAATCATTTCATTTAACATGAAAAAATTAGCACTGGCTGAAGAATTATTCACAGTATTGTAATTTCAAATTGTGACCATGTACCATTTCCATCCCTCTAGAGTGTGTAAATGAGTCTCACTCAAAGTGTATCTGTCTTTTCCTATCCTCTGTCTGCTTCGTGTGTTCTTGCCCTGACTACTCTTTTTTAACTTAATATTTTCTCTTGACCATCCCACTGTGTCCTTTTTCTTTTTTTCCTCTCTCTCTCTTTCTCTCTCTCTCTCTGTCCTTTCCTTTTGTTCTCTTTCTCTCAGTCCCAATCAGCATCGCTTTTTCCGATGACAGGTGAAGACAGGCCCCTCCTGCTCCGTCTCTCCCTCCCCACCTCCCTCGCTCACTTTATGAATATAACCACAGGCCAAATCTTCCATTAGTGTCAGAGAGCATCTGCGTTAGCCACATTAGCACTCGTCTCCTGGTGATTAATGCATTAGAGCACACGTGAGTAGGTCACATTAGTGTTGGCCTTTCCTCCCCACCATCGCCCCCATGTGTGTGTTTGTGGGCGTATCGATGAGGTTTCATGTCAATAACGAGAGAGCGGGAATGAGGTCATCAGTCGGATGGGTTGGATGAAGTCACACCACAGCAGCAGCCACCTGATCGATACAAGCAACCGCTTTAACCATACAATAGCCGCAGTATTGGTCTCTTCGCGAGGCTTTTGATGATTTATTTACTATTTAACAAGATTTATTTTTATTTATACTGACATGGCGTTAATACGTCCATTTCACCACATACAATACATCTGAAATGAGAAGAAGTATAACAGACTCTGATGGATTACAGTAGAGGCTTTGACCATCTTTAACTTTCGTGCTTTGGGTTAATGCAGAGTAAATTTAACTGATGTCTCAAAGCGGCACCAACCCCAGGTCATGTATAAATTCCATTCCGTTCCGATTCTCCGTACTCACATTTCTGGTGTCTTTACTCAGTTCAGTACTTTTTATACAGTACAAGCTGCATCGCATCATGTTCAGGGTGTAAAGCACCGAGAAGTGGCAGGAAGAAGATGAGTGCAATTCACCTTGTTACAGTAAAGAGAAATCTCTGTTTCACTCTCGCCGGCACGCTGCTCTAATAGCCATCAAACACTAAGCCGGGCCGAGGAGGATCCGCAGGGAGGAATTGCTCTGATAGTCCATCTGATACAGTAAACATGAGAAATGCTCCTGAGAACGAAATCTGGTGCGTTTTCGTTTCTCTCTCATTCTCTCTTGTTCTCTCTTGTTCCATGTTCTGTGCTGTTCACTCTTGCACTTGCTGCCTACTTCTTTCTCACTCTTTTGCTATCCTTCTCTCTCTATATTTAGTTCACTTTAACTCATTTTCTACATTGTAAACAAGTTCTTAATTTAATTAATTAGAGATATGGAAAAATCGATCCAGTTAGGTATCCTGATTCTTTTTGTCTATCACGTCATGTATGACTATAATTCATTTTTAATTAATCTATGTTTGCATTTGAGGTGTAAAAATGCCATTCCTCTATAGTCCTACACATTCACAGACTGCCAGGCAGCACAGCATCCTGTGTGGTGGGAGTGAAGTATTACTGTAGCTAATTTTGTTTAGAATTATAACAAAACTTTATATTTCTAAAATCTTATGTGGTACCATCACAATCTCACACTTGGGTGTCCTCAAGAATTAACCTAGTTATCCAACCAAGGCTAGGTAGGTTCCGTGTATGTGCAACAGAACGACAAACCAGAGGCATTAAACTTAAACTGATTTCATATACAGTGGTATGAATTTTTATCCACTCCGAGATCTTAGACTGAAAATTCGAATTGCGAAACACATTTTTTCCCATAATAGATAATAATCCTTTCCAGCCACCCCAAAATATTACCAATTTCCAACACTATAATCATATTTTTGCATATTAAAGCAATTAAAAAAAAAAAAAAGACATGTTAATGAAGTGAAAT
>JAOTRS010000022.1:5331495-5347700 GCA_028565755.1 Dinotopterus cunningtoni
TAAGTAAAACAGCTGTTAGGTTTTACTGAGCTTGCTGGAGAATATGAGTTCTTCTGGTAACTTTGTCACACTCGCTCTTTTCTATTCTTATGCAAATCCCAGGAGCATACATTAGCGTCCTCCATCTGAAAACTGGTCTGTCTTGTTTTTTTCTTTACAGCCATGCATACATTCTCCTGTAATGTTATTTATTTATTCATTTTTAGGTTCTATATGGAAATACTGAATGATTTTGTACATATTAATGCAGACATGATAAACATATATAACAAAATTGGTACAGCATATAATATGGTGCCTAAGACTTTTGAACAGTACTGTACATACATGCATACATTATCTGAGGAGTTGTATCTCCTCATCATACTACAACGTTTTAATATTAAACCCATCTAATAGATTAGATTCCCATAACCATAAAAAGAAAGCTCCTCTCATCAGCTCTTAAAAAGGGACATAACGCCCCATTCTCATTCACACTTCCAGGGATGATGATGCATTTCTTTTTCACGCTTGCTCTCTTGTACTGAAGCCGAAACCCACACAAAGCATCGTGTAAGCATTTCAGGCCAGGCAGGCATTTGTGTGTGCGCATGCATCCTGCTACAGAATGTCAGGATTGTGCTTTCCAGCCTGCCTTTGTGCTAGCCAACTTGATAAGTGATAGAACATCTCTCAACGTCTCTCTCTCTCCCTCTCTCGCCGCTTCCCTCGCTCTGTAACATTCATTCTTCCTTTCTCTGCCTGTTCACATTCAGCTTTTCCATGTCGCATTCACAGGAGTGCCAGTCAGATAGAGGAGTGCACATACTGTGGATATGTGTGTGTGTTGTGGGGTGGGTGGGTGGTGTGCCGACGGATGAAGCAGGAAGAATAGAAGGTGTCGTGGCACCGAACTGAGTTTAATGCCTGCACACGTGTGCTGAGGGATTCGTCTCTGTCTCGCTCACTCATTTGACCCTTTCACCCATTCCGTCTGTCTCTCAGTCTCCTCCGAGCGATAGCAAGTAAACACCGCTGAATGTTCTGACGTCAGCCTGCGAGAGAGAGATGGACCTGTCTAATTCTCAGGCCAATTAAATGATAAGATGTTTGGAGGTGCTCCCAGGGGAATGAAGAAAGAGCCGTGAATGGCAGCGCCGCGATTCACAAAGCAATATTTTTTTTCCTAGGCTCTTATCACAGCTGCAACGCCCGTTCAGTCCGAGCTCATTTGGCTTGTTCATTCATTCGCCGAAATGCCAGCTGAATAAAGACGAAGTGTTAAATATACTCATTTTCATTGAGTGACTGAGATTAAGCTCGTGAACCAATTGACAACTTTGCAACAGGTTCGCTGATTTAATTTAGTCTTTAAAAAAAAAAGTATTATTCCGCTCAATTCCTTTCTACTCATAGGCTTGTTCCCATGCCGAGCTCTTCAAACTAGCGCACAGCAGAGAGTCTGATCAAGGATCAAGGATCAAGCACACTTAACTGTCGAGTGGCTGAAGTTTGCTACCAGCCAAACAGCTTTACATAAAAGTGGCATAATTTTACTCTATCCAGCGAGATCAATTACAAATATGACCAATATTACAAATATGACAAATATTCTGTGATTTTTCACATTCATTGAGCTCTAGGTGTCATGTTAGGGAACCCCTAATGAAGGATTAATCACTCAGTTAATGAGTTATTCACAAAACATCTCTAACATTTACACACAGATAAATGTGTTTGACATTACAGTATATTTGATTGCTAATGTAAAAGAAATTAAGCTTTGGATTATATTTCACATTTCGGTTTCTTATAGCACAGTTCTCCCTCTTTCTCCAAATTCCGGCTTGAATTTTCTCCTACTTAAGTTTTTCCTTCCATTTTTTTCCTTTTTTTTATGTGTGTTGTTTACTTCTTTCTACATTGTAAAAAGATGCTGAAGGCATCTAAAAATATGCAATATTCTCAAACAGTTGTTATTGAGATGTGTCTGCTACTTACACTCTGTAAAGCCTTCATCCTCACCTTCTTATCTGAGGTGCTGATTGGTAATTGGTGATTTCTGAGGCTGGTGACTCTAAATGAACTTCTCCTCTGCAGCAGAGGTAAGTTTTGGTCTTGCTTTCCTGGGATGGTCTTCACAAGAACCAGTTTCTTCGTGGTGCTCGTGGTGCAGCACTGTTCTTGCAGGAGCTGTTCCAGAACGGCCGACCTTTATGTCTCAAAGTAATAACTGACTGTTATTGCTGTTACTTATCACATAATGCTTACACCCATAATGCTCACATAATGTGTACTAGCGTTAGTAAAAATAAGCTGATCAGCTTTAATGTAATCAGTGATATTACAGTATTATTATTTTAGGTTGAAGCCAATGTACATGTCTCTCTGTCTTTATGTATGGCAGAATGTCCCACACCTAGGGTTGGGTACCGAAACCCAGTGCCAATATGGCACCGGTACCTATATAACCGGTATGTACCGGACCGAAACAAAACGCGAATTTCGGTGCCTCATTTCGGTGCCATTTAAATGCCTGAACTGTCGATTGAAATATTTTATTCTCTGGGGCAATGATGACACAGTTGTAATAAGCATCAGAATCATCAACACACATGACTGCACAACACTGCATTCATGGGGTGTCAGAAATTATCGGAAAAATAAATTATTTCCTTAATTCGAAAAATCTTTGATAATACAAATCCAAAACATTGTTGCAGTAATGTTACTGTCCATTTCATTTTTGTAGATAAAAAGTTTATTAGATTAGATAAAAAAATTAAAAGCACAAATCATCAGGAAATGAGAGACCATCCGAGATGCGCGTGAATGCAGCAACTAACGTTACACTTGCTCTGACGGCAGCAGGTGGTCTACCGCTATCTTAGCTTGCTAAATTAAACAACTTTCATTAAAATGCCTAAAGCTAAACGGTCGAAAGTGTGGCTATATTTCACAAGAAAGGATTCCGACACCGCGTCATGCAGCAAATGTTTTACAGCAGTTGCGTATAAAGAGGGAAACACGTCAAATCTAATAACACATTTGAGGACACACGGAATAAACTTAAAAGCAGAGGGATGCACCATGTTTGACAGCTTGCGAACAACAGCTGGCACTATCGGTGTGGATGACCCCAGCCCCATTCATACTAATCGTAGCAAAAAAGAGTCCACAGATTATTATGACGACAGCAGCCTTTCCGCAGGTTAGTCGTAGGCTAATATCAAAATGCAAATCTTGCATTCATGCTAACAAATGGTCAAACGATTTGTAAAATACTAATATAACATGGATTCTGTTTATAATTATGGCTTTCCAGCTAGTACTAGTAGTACTACAACAGTAAACTTTTAATATATTGTTCAATTTTAAGCATAAAATTTTTTGTTATCCATCGATACTTGAGTTATCCACCATCATTTTGTGGCTTTTATAAAGTATCGGTTCAGGCACCGTTTTAAAAGTATCGATTTGGCATCGGAAAACAAATCCAAACTTGTCTCCAAATTTTTGGACTGTTTCCGCTTGCATGAGCTCACAGATGCCCATGATTAGCTAGTGTCATATGATACATGCAGGAATGTGAGGACCCGAGGGAGCACTTGCAATCTGCTGTCTAAGCTCCAGGCTACAGAGATTGCCCTAGGGGTGAATATGCTTCCTTTGCACCACTTGCTAGCAAGTCCAATCAGCCCTAACATTAACACCACATTAACATGGATTATCAATTAGGATTGTAAGCACCCAAGGCCCACCGGGACAAAGCAAATGCAGCACAAATAGCAGAAAAAAAGTTGGTTGTAGTAGTATGATACAAAGGCATCAGAACAAGGACACAGGCAAAGAGCCCAAGGTCGTCCTCCAAACTTTCCATATCCCAATCTCATCAAGTGTCCGTGGATGCCAGACACAATCGTACACCTCCAGAGGCGCTATGGAGCCACGTCCAAAGGAGCCAGAGTCACTCTGATGGCACAGGGGGAACCCGAACCATGTTTTTTTCATGCTAGTTTTTTATGCTAGTTTCAATGTTATGGCTGATCTGTGTATACTGCATGTTTTGAAAGAATTTAAAATGGAAGGGAATTAAATAATATAATGTCATAGTATATAAAGGGTTAACCTGTTGCTTGCTATTGATCAGGTTTGGGTTCTCGAGTTTGCAAGGCTAAAGTCAACATTGCGAGTTACTGTATATTGGGCTCAGTTTGTATTTTGTTTCAGCCGGAATATTACAATGAAGTAAAGTACAAGGTATATTAGTGGGATGTTTTACCCAATAAAGCAAAAAAGATGACAAAATGTAATAAAAATCTAATATAATGAATGATAATTAAGATGTTTAAATCAGTTCAGATTTCCAGTAATGCTGTTATAAATAATCACTCCTTCATAGTCATATGATGCTCCGAGCAACTCCTGGGGTTTATTCGATCAAGATAGATCCTACAGTACAACATCTGTGCACATCTCACTCACCTGTCCCCGCACCCCACCAGACGTCTGTGTAGCACGGTGAGCGGCTCTCGCGGCTACCTGTCAGGAAATTTCACATTCTCCCGCGTCAAGCGATCGTATGCTTGGGCCTTGGTTAAGGCAGGCAGCCATTTAATAATGCAGGTATTACTGCATCACCACACACTCCTCCAGTGGAGTCATTATTGATCAAGAGCTCAGTGTGTGTGTGTTTGGAATTGACAGATGGCTGGCGTAATGCTGTAAACAGACTGGCAGAGAGTTAGTCTCATGGAGGAATAATGTGACACTGGAGTGCTGTTGACAGGTACTTTAGCAACCGAGTTTGCAGAACTGCTAATGCTGAAGATTTGAAAAAGCAGAACAAGCGAGGTAGAAATGCACATATCAATTTTAGTTGCAAAAAAAACAGATGGATGATCTGACAAATTAATTCAAAGCTGTGTGATAATTTGTGAGTTTTTTTAGTATATGTTTGTGACGGAGACATGGCAACCGGGGACGAGGATGAATCTGAATGTGGTACAGTCATTTTTGCAACATTGTGTCGCAACTTTCAAAAACAACTTATTACCAATGTTATCCCAACGTGCATAATGCTGCCAAAACCGAAACCAACATTCAGAAGCTTTCAGTGGTAAAGTGCTCGCCCTATCATCCGGAGATCACTGGTTCGATTCCCGGGTGATGCTGTAACCTCTCGCAGCCGGAGGAGAGAGAGCTGATTGGCCGAGCTCCCTCAGAGGGGAGGGATGAGAGGTACTTCGTGCTCCCACATTAATTAACGGCTCTACAGTTAATCAGGGGCGTCTGTGAGCTCACGCAAGCGGAAGAAGCGGATAGCGCTGTCCTCCGAGTGTGTTACGCTGCCCCCAACGGTGCAAAAAACTCAAAATAATCATTCATTAATTATAAATGTTAAAATTTATGATATTGTTCAATTAAAAAAATGTCCAGTTAATAATGATATTGATTTGAAGTCATGTTGCCCAGCACTAGTGCCAACCCATTATAGTGTGCCCTGAGCTTCGTAGGATAGACTTTCTTTACTGTATCTGCAGGAAAAGCAGGAAGGAAAATAAATGAATTAATCAATTAAATAATTAATTATTATGTTTATGATCATGTTTTGAAAGTGGATGTTTAAAAATCGAGCTGTTAATTACCACCTTAAGACTTTTTTAATGCCTGCCTATATGTTTATTTTGTGCATTCCCAGCTATTCGAGCAGGTTAAATAGAGCATTCGAGGTCCAGAGCATCCGACCACAAATTATTTTACTATAGAATCCATTTTCTCTGACCAGATGGCTACCCTACATGAATATTCACAGCCATTTCTTTGAGAGAAAGAAAAAAAAAAAACGCATTGTGTTTACTCCCACTGCGTAAATGTGTTTGTTGAGTTAGTGTTAATTTGGACCTGAAATTCTGTGATGGAGCAAAAATACTAAACAAGGCCTAATTTACTGAAAGCTTCTTCTCCTCTTTCTTCTTCTTTTTTTTTTTTTAGATTAATTGCAACCCATGTTAAATGTTCTTTTCAAAACTAAATGTAGGCTACAAAAACGTTAGCAGATTTTTAGGGCATTTTAAAGCTAATCAGAGGTATTTGACTCGAGGGTTAATTCAGACTAAATGAGACGACGTCAAGGGATTCGGGTTTGTAGGTAAAGTTCATTCACCGAGCAGGTTCTCATAAGATAAAGGAGAGAAATGAGAACAAAGAGGAGCAAAGGAGGAGGGTAGAAATCATAAACGTATACATCTTTCCCCTTCCTCAAAGGCGGCGACGTGTTCGCTTCACGGTGAGTCTAGTTCTAACAGAGCACTCGATATGAAAAATAGGTCAAGAGCTTTCTTACAATAATTGGATTTAATAATTTAAAGCATTAATGAGGCTTATGGAGACCTCCTTTTGTTTCGGGCGCAATTAATTCCTACCCCCCAACCGTTTAAATTTGAAACAAGTCAGGTGTGAAATGTTATTTGTCTTGTTTCAATTCATCATCTATTAAAAACCTGAGTACACGTCTTTCTGTCTACAATTTACAGTAATATCTAGTGGAGAAAAAACAAGTTCAAGCTCCAGAATTAATGCGTGTTAATGATCTCCTAGTAAACACGTTGCATGCGGAAAATAACTAAAAAAATAAAAACAACAGCAAACTGAAGATTTTGAAATGATTGTATTAGTGTATCAAAGTGATGCAGCTTGACAGAGAATCCAAATAGTAGTTTATTACTTCCTCACAGCTCAGCGGCTTAAAGCCGGGTCTTAAGAGCCGTGCGTTTATGAGTTTATAGACAAACCCATTCAGCGGCGGAGTCGCGCGAACCCAGTCGAGAGTTAATGCGCTCTTAAAAATGAGAAAACATAAAACTAGTGCCATCACGCTCATTCGGGAAGTGGTACGGGTTCATGCACGGCTCGATTCTGATGGACTGGATATCCAAGGAGGAGAAAATGAAATATTTTCATGTTATGTAGTGTTTGTCTATTTGTCTATGACTACATAGCGGAAATTACAGTGTTGCGGTATGAACATATAATACTAATGTGATCTTTGGACGTGTTAGATAGTACACCAAGAGCCAAAGAATATGTAGTAGATCCAAGCAAGCAAAAAGAGAGAGGATTATGTTAATGTAATGTTTTAGAACATGTTTTGATGAACTTACACTAATTTTACATGGACATCTGTTGCTTGTAGTGTCTTTTATATACCATTTGTTAACAGATTTGCTAACTGTAACTGAAAGTTATTTCTGTCTCGGCTTCATTTTTCTTTCTAATGTCTCTATACATATTAAATGAAAGGTAGGATATGAGAGGACTGAATCAGAGATGCAGTGATTAAAATTTCTTGGCCAATTTTGTTTTTTTTTTCAAAGTCTGACCTGCTGATTTTGATTCTGGCCAATTCCAATTTTCCTTTCTTTCTAAGAACTAGACCAGTTAAAACAAAAGGTCTCCACTTTGATTTAACTAAACAAATATGTAAGAAACTTCCATTGGATAATTTCTGTAATTAACATGTTTTAGCTGGGAACAAGTTATTTAACCCTAACGGATGCAGTAAGGAGCTTCTCATTTCTTAAACAACCATGTCAGAAGACAAACTCTTTGGATGCTAAGAAGATTGCAGAAACTACTGAAATTGTGTAAAGAACACAAAGAATAGTGATGAACCATCATTTTCAAAGGAGCAAATGTGGTCGGAAATTTATTTTTTATTTGAATGATCATGATCCGAGATCACTTGAACGTTTAAATAATGATAATAATAAAAATAGTAATAATGAAAGTGCTGGCATTTCCACACGCCAAAGGTAAAGAGAACTTAAGGGATTGGGACTAAACAGTCTTAAGTAAACAGCTTGTCTGAGGCTAATTGGAAAAAAAAAAGTCTTCAATTTGCTATTTAGCATAAAGATTGGAATGTGGAGTGGAAGAAGAGAGGAGAATGAAGTGATGCACCCATCATGCCTAGTGTCTACCGTACAGGCCTGTGTGTGTGGACGGTGTTATGATCTGAGGTTGATTCTGTCTGTTCAGCAACATTATCTGCCTAAAAAATGAGGTCAGCTGACCACCTGAATATACTGAATGACCAGTTTTTTCTATTAATGTATTTTTTTTCCCCGAAGTGAGTGTGCCAAGAAAGAAAGAGTGGTTCAGGGAGCATGAGACATCGTTTTCACACATGGATTGGCTGCCACAGAGTCCTTAATCTTTGGCATGTACTGGAGAAGACATCCAACTCTCACATCATCAATACGAGGTCTTAGGTTGAAATTAATGCAAATCTGAATGAAAATAAATGTTGTGATATTGCACCATCTTATGAAAACAAGTCCATGCTGTAATCAAAGCAAAAGGTGATCCAACGAAATATTACACTGTAACTTGTAAAAAAAATGTTTTGTAACTTTTTAAAATGGGAAATTAAAAAAAATAATAGACTACGTTTACATTTCCTCGAAAAGTGCACAAGGTTACAGGACTTGTATGTCATTTAAACAAATGTGCTACGGGTTACTCAGGTACTGAGCAGAGCTCTTTTTTTGTACAAGTAAAATAAAAATCAGACTGAATATGAGACGATGACATGACCTGTGGAATTATAGAGGAACTGCAACATATTGCCTTCCCAAATACCAACATATATAAAGTTTAAAAGATCGATTTTGGAGTCAATGTGGTGATACATAATGTTACACACAAAACGATTTCTAATAGATTGTGCATTATATTAGAAATAAAAATCTGGTCAGATTCCTCCCGGCGTTTTTTGCATATCACATTGTTCCTCAAAATCAATATCACACAATATAACACTGTGATAATGATTACCAGATTCTGTTTAGTGCACGGTGGCTCGTCGAGTAATCTTTCAGCAGCCTGATGAGACTTATCTCATAGTGCAGTACAGTACGTCCGGCAGAAGCTTCGGTGACCTCGGTAGTCAGGTTAAGCCACAACATGCCTTGTGGTGTCTGTAAATCCTGCCATGTATAAGCAGAGAGCGCTTTAACTGTATGTGTGTGTGTTTGTGTGAGAGAGAGATCTGTGTCTTGTTTCGCTCCATGTCTCCTCCACAGGCTGGAGAAGGATTAAGTTCAATCTGGGTTTTTTTTTTCCTTGTTCTGCATTAGCAGGTTAGCCAGAGCGAGGTTGAAAGCTCCGTTCCCCTGACTCCTGTAAAGCCCTCAGGATCCCAAAATCCACAGCTTTTCCACTCACCTGGTGCTTCCTTACAAATCTACAGAGCATTTTCTTCTTTCTCTGGCCGACTGACTTCATGGATTTGTTTGTTTGTTTGTTTGTTTGTTTTTATTGCTGAAGGTTCACCACTTTGCTATGTAGCCTGTTGTATATGACCATAAACTGGGTATGATTTTGTGCATCCTGTCAACACTGATGCAACCCTGATGTTTCTAGTGTAAATACAAGAGTTCTGACCGTGTAATCTGATTGGACAAGAGGTGTTCCACAAGGGCTGATAATAGGGCATAACAGAGCTTGGATATTTAACTATATGTATCACAGGTGTTTTCTATAATACGATTATATATTATCACAGGGGTTAAAGTAGTTCAATACTGAGGAGAGAGCGGTTGCCTGCCTTTCAGCATGAAAACACACCTGATTCATCATATTGCCCAGGTTGTGCTGAAAAAATAATATGTCACTGTACTGCACACTGCAATCTTTTCAATAAAGAGTCATTTGATTTTCTAAAACAGTTTCGTTAGAAATTACACATAGTGAATTTTTAGGTCTAATTTTTTTCTTTGTAGGTCAAAATGTAATAATTCCAATACATTGTAAGTACATGTGCACAATATAAAAATAGCCTGATTAGGTCTGAATTAATTACAAATTAATTTTTTATATCTCCGCTATCTGTGAATAAGATTAAATTTAGTTGATTATTTATTTCTCAAGTAAAATGTATTTTTCTTTAAATAGCCTCTATATTAATTACATTTTCTACATGCTTTACCAGCTACAGTGGTAACGACCTGTGATCAAAAACTAAAAAAATGTTATACAAAGCAAAAGGACGATCATGAGATGGCGTGTTACAGTATATATTGCAATTATATACAGAGGCTTCATTTTAAACTCTTCAGCTTACTACTGTAAATGTAGTCAAAACACACTCTGATGCAGTCAAAACAAGCTTTGAAGCGAGTAGAAAGTTTTTTAACCAATAGAAATAGAGTTAAATACCACTTGGAGCGAATGGTGTTAAAAGTCAAATAAAAAGTAGGTTTGGTTTGGATGCCTGCTGTGTTAGGAAATTCCGTGGCGATTGCTGGGCAGAATGTTCTGCTGGGAAACATGGCCCAAAGTTCTCATTTTGCAAGTAAAATATATGAAAGACATGCGTTTACATGGAAACTAATATTCCACTAATAATCGGAATAAGAGCCGAATCAGAATAAAAATGCATCGTATAACCGGCTCAATCAGAACACGCTGACCTGATCAGATTTTTTTTATTACGTAGAATGAGGCATGTGATAATAAACCTTGATTATTGGTTTCATAGGTAAATGTAAACCGATCCAATCATGTCTCTCTAGTTCAAGAATGTTCCTGCTGCACATGTTTGCTCCACATAGGGATAAAATTAGGTAACGTGTTGAGGAAAATTTTGCTTCCATTACTTCATGAGAAGAACTGTCACTTTCATTCACTAGTTCTGATTGGCTCATCTAACTCATCAAAGATTGTCTAAGCATTTCACTGCATATCGTACTGTGTATGACTGTGTATGTGACAAATAAAATTTGAATTTGAATTTGAAAGATAAGACTCAGTTGTTGTAACCAATCATAACACAGAAGGCGGGATTCATCTGAAAGATGGGACGCCTAACCGAACTTCACTATTGAAGAAATTACTTCTTTTTCTTCCTCTTTGGTAAAATTTTTCCAGATTAAATGTTTCACGAATGTCAGAACCGCATTGCCCATGTAAAAAAAAAAAGTTACATTTTGAATAAATGCATTGTACATGGAAACAAATCTGATCTGATCAGCATCCATTATGTCTGAATCTGTTATTTGAATGATCAGATTAAAAAAAAAATAGTCTGTGTAGTTTTTGTTGATCTTCAGTTAATCCGGATTCCTTGAGTGAGAATGTTGCCATTTTTGTGTCTTCGTGCATGGCGTCCCTTAATCACACGGGTAGTACCACGCGTCTTAACACAGGACACTTGCCACCCGTGAAAACAGTCTACTCGTTGGGTGACTCGCAATTTCTGCGGACGTCTTCACTCTTTGCTCCGGGAGAGCTTTTGCATTGCAGAGATCACAAGATTTCCAGTTCATTCGCTCATGACGAATTGCACCACCTTTTCATTTTCTGCCTCCTAATTTTATAATTCTCTAAAGAGGGGCGCTTTTGCTGCCGTGCCTAAATATTCAACCTTGAATCATTCCCGTCCCGTCTCATAGCCGAAGGAGACAAGGGGAGGGGACAAAAAGAAAAGAACAGAAGCACAGACATGTGTTACAGTTCTAAGATGCAACAAATCATGTTAATGTTCTTGTTTATTTTCATGATCAGATCTAATCTGCTTCCTCTGCGGAGAAGAAATCTCATCTCACTGATTTCAGAATGTGCGGCATGTTTGGCAAACTGGACTGATAGGGCACATAAAAAGTGAAAGGAAGAGAGAAACAAGGGACAAGCAATGGATTGCCTCATTCCTTTTTTACTTTTATGCATTTGGCTCTTTATTTATTTATTTATTTATTTATTTTAATTTTTTATTATTTATTTGTTTTGTGGTTTAAAGGCAGATTAAGTAAGTCCTAAAGGCTGAGCCACAGCTGGACATGAAGCAGTTTGTTAAACCCTGTAACGTCTCTGGGGTTTTTCTAAATAAGTAAAAACGTTAAGAAATTTTTAATTCCTGTGCTTAACTCACTCACCCACTCATCTTCTATACCGCTTTATCCTGTATTCAGGGTCATGTGGACCTGGAGCCTAGCCCAGGAGGCTTAGGGCATGGAGCAGGGTACACCCTGGACAGGGAGCCAATCCATCGCAGGGTACACATACATACACACACTACGGGCAATTTGGGAACGCCAATTAGCCTAACCGACAGAGGAAACCAGAGTACCCGGAGGAAACCCACCAAGCATGGAGAGAACATGCAAACTCCATGCACACAGAGACAGGAATCGAGCCTGGCCGGGAATCCAACCCGGACCTTGGAAGTGCAAGGCGACAGTGCTAACCACTACACCACCATGCCGCCTCGTGCTTAACTATGTTTCTCTAATAATTCTTGCCATCATGTTTTTATTACAGAGATGTAGCATCCAGGTCTTTTTTTTTCTTGAGATAACAGCAGAAGCATTAGAATGCCTCGAATTTGTAAGTACGAAACAAACAGATGATTTTAATTCATGCCACCTTCCCTCAGGCTCTTGTTTGAACTCACATGTGCCTTTAGGATCCCCAAACAGATGTAACAAGGGCTTTCTCAGGTTCAGAAGCCGTTATGCTTCATACAGATTACTTCTGAACCAGTTCTCTATTTACTAGACTCGAGGTTGCAACTGCAAAAAGATAAAAAATCTGTTGAGGAAAAAATGTACCTTACAAATTTTTTTTGTCCCAATATTTATCTACCGAACATAACCAGTGAAGATAGCTAGGGCTACTGTCTGTTCTCCAATTCTCTGATGTCCCTCTCACGGATAGACAGTACAGTAGGTGCATCGGCTACGGTAAACTTCCCTGAGGTTTAAATAAGTGTGAATGTGTGTGTAGCAGGTTTTTGGATTAGCTCCTGACCCACCAGGTCCCTGATCAGGATTAAGCAGTTTTTGAAGATGAATGAAGGAATCTGTCTTTCCATTGTATGTTAATATAGTATGTAATGCTTAATGCATTTTCAATTGCCGGCGGGCAATTGAGGGAATCAAACATCCAATCAAATTACCCGTAGTGTGTGAATGATTGTGGATGTCCAGGGTGTACCCTGTCTCATGCTCTAAGTCTCCTGGGATACCAGGAGATCACCAGTTTACTATACATGAATTGTAAAAGCATGATTTTGGGAGCATGAGAAATCGTTTTCACACATAAATTGGCCAATACGTGACTTGTTAAGGAACCCAAAACCTCAAAAGCTATACAGTTGATGGCTACAAAAGAGAGATCATAATCTGTAAGGCATAAGAGGAACTACCATTTAAACAATTTTAAATAAGAATTAATATTTATTCTGTTCAAGGTAATATATTTTGCGAGGATTTTACATTTGGGCAGATGTTTGGACTGAGGTTGGAGGTTGGAAACAAGTGTTGTTGTCATGAAGTTCCCTGTCTCAGCATGTGGCCCGTTTCCCAGCGATGCAAGCGTCGTGCATGTTTTTTCCGTTGTTTCTCCATCTGCTTTTGTTTTGCCATGTCCCTTTGTTTTGGTCTTGGCTTCGTTCCTGTTTCTGCTCCGGCTATGCCATTGGCTTGCTTTCCAAATGTCTCCACCTGTACCACGATGGAATAATTCACCTGTTAACAAATCCTTAGTTATTTGGTGTTGTAGTTCATGTCTATTGTTGTTTTTGACCCATGCTTGGTCATTTGAACTATGAATTTGGATATACAGTACCTCTGTCTTGAACCCTGCTATGCATCATGACCAGATCAGGAAAAAGATCCTTGTTCTGGCTGCTCAAGTAACCCGTTCATTCAAACATTGCATTTTAAAATATGTTAGACATCCAGAGTGCTATAAAATCAAAAAAAAATTTGCCCCGGATCAACTGAGAATCGTTGTAAACCTGTAAGGGCAACATGTGATTTAAAATGTAGGGACAGGGACATTGGTGGGCTCAGTGGTTAGGGTGTCTAGGCCGAGTTGGGAAAGCATGAAAAATCAGGGTCGTATTGAGCAGAACCTTTCAGACGATCAATTACTAGCCAGAAGCTCCTGCACAAACATCTAGATAGAATGGCCACAAACCCACACAAGCGGAGAGGAAGAATCACTTGAGCTGTAAAAATGCATCGCCCGCCATAGTGCAGAAAACAAGATAAATATAGTTATCACGCCGCATCTGTCAAATTGAGCCACACGATTTCGAGGAGAAGATTGTGGAATGTTCTATTGTTCTCTCGCAAGGGTTCTGGCCCGATGCACTGTGCATCAGGAAGGAGGACGTGCCTGAACGGAACGTGATGTGTGTGTCTGTATGTGTGTGTGTGTGTGTGTATAGGGGATGAGTTCGATTGCTCCTCTTGCTTGTTTTTTTTTTTTTTTTTTTACTGTCCAAATTGAAAGCGAGCTCCACTGGGTAGAGGATCACTCTCATGCATTCACATGAGCACAGACACGCATCAGCATTCCAGCCTCATGCCGGAGGTGGGGAGACACAGAGCACCAAATCACAAATCATGGCCAAACAGACCCACTGAATTGATCTCAAATAGTCCCCATCAGACCCTCCACTTAACTAAGCCGTATGTCGACGCGGGAACATTGTCTTTTTCTCTTTGAGCACTTTTTGGGCAATTTTCTCTCTGTCTTTTCAATGCAAGTCCCTTGGATAGCGCTGTTTTAAAGGATACAGGTAGAGCTGCACAATCATGTGTAACCTACAGTCATGATTTTTGGCTTCTTTAATTTAGAAAACATAATCGACAGTGATGTCAGTGAGCGCGACTAATTTTGGCTAATTCGCTAACGTTAGATTTCCGTTTTTTTTAGTGCTTTAAAGCTTTTCAATCTCCCCATTAGCACGTTTTAACTTTCTGTTAGTGTAACCAAGGTAGCATAAATTTCATGTTTAAAAGAACCACTTCAGTCTTCAATTCTGAGGGCTTTATACATTACATAGGAAGACATACTGTACAGTGCACGCTGATAAGACACACAACGTAAAAAAAATTGCCTTTTGATGATGAAACACAATAAAATCTTTTCAATTCCCATAAGGCAACATTTGCACCGGGATGTACCAAAGCGTGTCTTTTCCTTTGTACGATTGGTTCAGATGATTCTTCAGGCCAATCATGTGACCTATAATGATCTACAGTTAGTTCCCATTGACTTTTTCCATACAAAATATGTGAATTCAGTCTGACCTCTTGAGACATTATGAAGAAAAATAAAGCTTGGAAGGAAGTAGCAGATCATTGGTGCGTGTACAGTACATAGCACAGGTAGCGTACTTTGCTGATCTCAGAAAGAATTTAGTCTCAAGCATTACACGTAACATAAACCAGTCAATCAACTTTCACACTGATTTGTCTGTTTTTTTCATTTAGGTTTATCTAGTTACATATAACTAGATAAATACAAGTAGTGAATATAACTGATATACTGTACACCATAACTCTATTACCAAATGCATCTTCTGTTTGTATAACACATTGTATTTATTTATTGAAAATAGGCCACTTATGCACGTCTGGTTAGATCCTAACTGCATTTCATTGCCTCTGTACATGTACTCTGCAATAATAATCTAATCTAATCTAATCTAATCTAATCTGATCTAATCTAATCTAATCTAATATATAGGCTACATGTAGCTTCTACATTGGACTGGCCACATCTACAGTACAAGTGACAAACCTAAAGCCACGCTTTGGATTAATGATGGATCCAAAATGAGGGGCGTTCGATTCAAACGGGACTTATGATGAAGTTTCTTGTAAATGAAGCTAAAACTGATTGACATTTATGGAAGACTTCAAGCACAGTGCAGTGAAACCTCAGATTGGGAGTAACACGGTTTGCGAGTGTTCCGCAAGACGAGCAAAGATTTTTAATAAATTTTTACTTGGTAAATGAACAAGTCTTGGTTTACGAGTACCGAGTATCATGTATCACACATGCGCTTTTAGTTTTGACGCCGAGCGTCACGTGATTACAACTGAGCCAACGTTTTTTTCCTCTCTTACGCTACGGAATTGTGGGTAATCATCTCCACTGCTGGGTCTTAGTGTCCCAGTCCCCGATAACCTGCCCCTCTCTGTTATTCTTGCTGTTAGTAGGGCCAAATTCACTGAGTTATGCATGTTGAATCTACTTTCGCCTTTACAGACACACACACTCTTTCTCTCTACACAGAAACACTGCTCTGTTGCGATTCTTGTCAAAGGTAAAGTGCAGGTTAATTTTTTTTATTTTTACTTTACAGCAGTGATTCCGTTAGTGTGTCGCTCAATCTAGTGTCATTAGAGAGATTTCTTGTTTAT
>JAOTRS010000022.1:5351477-5376720 GCA_028565755.1 Dinotopterus cunningtoni
GGCAGACAGAAAAGAAAAGACGGGAGATTCATTTGAATGCGCGATTCTTCCCGCTCCCTTTTGTTTTGATTTGCAGGAGTCGTCCCTGTTTGACTCCCCGGGGGGTAAATAGTGAAATAATGCACCGGGTTTCATTTCAAGGACAAAAGGAGTGACTTCATTCCAGACATGACCTTCGCGTGGACACGCGCACGCACGTGTCCCCGACTCCCCAGAGATGGCGTTTGAGACACGCGTGCAAAGACATGATTTAAAATTTTTCACAAAATGATTGCATCTGAGGCAGCGAGTGAAAGAATTAGCCCCAAGGACCTTTTCAGGGTCCTCGGATGGGGGGCAATCAATCAGTCAATCAATCAATCAATGAGCAGAACGCTGAAACACAGTAAATTCAATCTTCAAATCAATATCTTTTTCGCTGATTTAATTTTAAGCTCATAGTTTTGTGTTCCATGTCGAGCGTTACCGCACGAGTCGAAAGATATCACCTCTGACGCACTTGTGGTGATCACAAAATGCCCCCTCTCTGCATCAAGGTGTGTATGTTCTTCGTGCGATGTTACAATTTGGGCGCAGAAGGACTGAACACACGCGACGATGGAAGCAAATTCAGACCCCACGACTCAGGTTGCAGAATCAAAGATTTATGTGCACGGGAGCAGACGTACATTTGTTGAATGCATACACGGATGATCAATGGACTGACATTAAGTCAGTGTTTGCCAACACATGCTGTGGGCCTCACAGAGACTCTCTCACACACACACACACACACACACACACACGCTAAGGGCTTCACGCTGCTCCAAGCACCCCATGTAGGGCAGGAACGGCCTTTGAAAATATACAAAAGATTAGCGGCATGTGAAGTATTCAGCAGAGAGCTTTCATTGACAGCCACAGCTCTTCTCCGTGGAGCTGCCACGTTGGAGGCTGCCACTGCCCTCGTTTTCACCGCATTTGTCTTTTTGATGTACGACACTGTATATTAAACAGCATGCTAACCTGCTCCTGCGTTTTCAGAGCTGCATCATTCAGTGGGAAACACAACGCACTAAACAAGATGGGTTATCTCTCAGGAAGACTGACGCAAGGCACGTTTATCCCTCTCTTGGGAAGCTGTTAAGGAACAGCCTTAAGGATGGTTGCGCTCCCGACTGTCGTCTCTGTTGATACGTCCGAACTGTGGACTGTTTAAGATTCCAGCATTTAAAAATAAAAAAAAGCCAAGTGCGCTCGATGGTGAATGGATGTCTGATTGTGGTATAAGCAGCCTTGTTGGTCTGAGCTAATTGGCACTATTGGCACCGCGTCTCGCCACCATGGTTTGGCTCTCCCTCGTCAAGCCGTTTGAGCATCTGGATGCACAGCTGGGGCCACATAACCAGCCCAGTGACCCGGTGAACACACTCGGGGTCCTCATTAGTAGACAGAGAGGGATCTGTTGGCACACCGCTGACCGACTCTGTTAATTAGAGAAAGAGTGATACCAGCAGCAGCATAAGTAACACCGGGGCTGATATAAAGATGAATATTACTGTAGATCTGATTCAAGGTTGTGAAATTGACATTTACAAGAGGTGTGACTTTTGATCAGATATCCTCAGCGAATCCTGGTTCAATCACAGTCCTGTTGAATTCTCAATTCTGATTGGTCAGAAGGTGTGGCTTCATTTACCACTCAAAAAAATCACACCCGCTAAGATGTTGTTTGAGCTTTGATTATGGCCGACCAGTTGTGGTGGCCAGTTCATTTGTGAAAACTATTCCTCAGGTTCTCAAAAACACTTTTATACTCCAAGTCCTGGAATAATCCTGTACATTCAAGGATTAAAAAAAAAAAATCAAATGATGTGATAGGTCGGGATCAGGTCGTCAGCTGACTTCATTTTATTGGTACATAAGCCTTTACCAACCGAAGTGACCTCCAGATCATAATGCTGCCTCCAGAGGCTTTTACAGTGGGCGCTATGCTTGATGAGTTCATCACTTCATGCGCTTCCCTTTTTCTGATGACCACATGAACTTTTTCCAATGCTCCAAAGTCCAATGGTTAGCACTGTCGCTTTGCACCACCAGGGTCCGGGTTCGATTCCCTTCTCTGTGTTCTCTTCGTGCTTAGTGGGTTTCCTCCGGGTACTCCGGTTTCCTCCCACAGTCCGAAGACAAGCAGATTAGGCTGATTGGTGTTTCCAAATTGCCCGTAGTGTGTATGTGCCCTGTGATGGATTGGCACCACATCCATGGTGTACCCCGCCTCATGCCCTAAGTCTCCTGGAATAGGCTCCAGCCCAGCTTCCCCCCCCCCGCGACCCTGTATACAGACTCAGTGAGGCTTTTTTTATGGCCACACCAAATCATTTACGCTCTTGTTGCATTGTGTGTAGAAATGCTGTTACTTTCACTATTAAACATAGACATGAATTCTCCTGTCCGTTTTGCATCTTCACCAAACGTGTAAGTGAATCATCATTCCGTCTCTTCCTGCTACTATCTTTGCTCCATGCCAGTCTGACACACTCCTGTCATCTCATTTTTCTCCCTCTAACCGCATGCCACGTTCACATTTTATCCCTCACTTATTGCCTACTCCTAGTACGCATTATTGAAACCCTAATAAATCTGGAGGCATTAAAATCAGAACGGCTGTAGCTACTTTAACGTCTCTTTCTGCGTCTCCCAGATAGAAGAGTTTCTCTGTCGCTTCCCGAGTCCCCTGACAGCACTGTGAGAAAATGACGACGAGGCCATTCTCCTGTCTTATCACTCTCTTTTCACCGACTCCTCCTTAAAGCTGTCTCCGTATCCAAGGCAGACAAGAAGCCTGAATCCATCAGCCGAGAGCAGCCAGGCCGTGAATCCAGACTCAGACAATAGAGACGTATCAATCAGCTATCAGCTAACAAGCTGGCTTTAAGACCCAGACATACCATGAAAAACACTAAGGCGAGAAATCCTGATTGCCTCCAAATAACGACTTAGACATAGAGACATACACAAACAGACACACATAAACATCTTAACACAAGAATTTGCTTCACACAAGGTTACGACAAAGCCAAAGTATGCCATTAGACAGGCCGATGATGAGAGAGAGAGAGAGAGAGAGAGAGCATGCTGGGACTCATTTGCAGGCTCATTTGGCCATTTGCTTTAAATGTCATCTCTTAGATGAAGGCATCAAAACAAAAAGCACACGCACGCACATGCGCGCGCTCACATACTCCAGAGAAAATTGCGTATCATGCTTTAGAGGTTATGATGGATTGATCCTGGCGTGCCGATACACGGCTACTATAAAGCCCTGAGAGAGTAAGAGCTCGACATTTCGGACTTTCCCAGAAGCGAGAAAGTGCCAGAGTGTGACTGTAAACACATGACAGATGGCGCATACACATCTGCTCGCGTGCATGACTGAGGCCAAGACTAAGGAGGTGTACGCAATCATGTTCCTGCCCCTGCATAGATTTATTATAGCTTTGTGTGTGGCCTCTTAAAATATTGATGCATTGCACCTTTGTTTTCCATTTGGCATGGAGAGCGCATAATGTTTCAGGCCTCTCTTAAGGTTGTTCAGAACGCACTTAGTGTGTAGACGCGAGAGGGGGGAAAGCCTTTCCCTGCATTTCTGAGTGAGGTGGTTAAAATCACAATAATCATGTGCACCTGCTCTCTACCGCTCAACTGCTCACTTAACCCAGCTCTACAGTTTAACATGCACTCCTGTAATGGCTCATTACAATAGTTTAGCAACACACCATCAAACCGAACCGTCCTCCGTTTGTCCTTTCATGCTGAGGTTTTACAGAGAGCTTCTCTTTGTAAACTTCCACAAGGCTTTTTTGTTTTTTCTTTGAAGGTGAACAAGACTATTTCTAGTCTGAAACTTAGTAGAATGTCTGGAAATAGGTTTAGTACTCACTCACTCACTCACTCACTCATCGTCTGTATTCAGGGTCGCGGGGGCCTGGAGCCTATCCCAGGAGACTTAGGGCATGAGGTGGGGTACACCCTGGACAGGGTGCCATTTCATCGTAGGACACACATACACACTCACACACTCATTCACACATTACAGGCAATTTGGGAACGCCAGTTAGCCTAATCTGCATGTCTTTGGACTGCACACAGAGACTGGAATCGAACCCGGCCCCTGGAGGTGCAAGGCGACAGTGCTAACCACTACACCACATAATAACAGTTATGAGAGTAAAAACTACATTCATTTCTCTTTATAATCTCGTTCTACACTAATGCACTTATCCCAGTGTTTCACAAGCAGTGTTGGGTGTAATTTAAAAGATCAGGCGTTGTACATATTGAACATTAACTGGAACGACTACACTGAGCTCCGAGCCACCTTAGCATACACATAGAAGACGTACAGCCGTCTTTAAAACATTTGCACCATACAAATGTTCTACCGCGGCTAAGAGCGTCATCACTATACCGTGCTTGAAGTCTTCTGGAAATGTCAATCAGTTTTACAACGAAAAATTTTATCACAAGTCCCAGTTTGACTTGAATGCAGTTCCGGTTTCAGATATCAGCAACTACATCTGTGTATAAAGTGCTGTTGAAGTGTCTCAGCAGTAGAAAAGAAAAATCCTTCTTTCCGGTGACAGTAACGTGATAGGCTGAGAGGCCACTGTAGGAAAGGAAAAAGCCAGAAGGATGTGTGAAGAGCTCATTTTATTCATAATTTATCATTTTGGAAAAACTAGTCATTAAACACATTTTACTATGTGAAAGCTCTGGTTTTTTTTTTTGTTTTTTGATTGTTTTTTTAAAACTCAATTTGTCTTTGTAGCCATTAATTTTTTATCCTTGTTAGCTCCGAAAACAAGACCAGTTAAGTAACGAGTGTGGTTAAATGGGTAAACTCTATCAGTTTAAAACAAAGCAAAAGTGCAAAATCATAAAAATCCCTCCTTAATATTGCCGCTAAAAGCCTATTGCTTCTGTCCGCAGTTTTTAATGCACAAGCAGAGTCTGTGACAATGCAAAGTATGGCTTTAAAACAAAAATTAGTTTCTACTTTCTTCTTTTCGCAGGTGTCATTAAAATAATGGCACAGACATAAACAAATCTCTGCATGCGTGCGGTCACATCTTCATGAACTTGCTGCATCTGTGAATGCACATGTGTATCCCGCGGGAAGGATTAGGATAGATGAGAGCTAAACGCGAGATGATCGGCGAGGGAAGTTTGGTCTCATACCAGCGGGAAAATGAATCAAATTTATACCCGATGGTGCGACAGGAGCACGCCGCTTAACGATGATGGAGTTTGGACACTTCATTTCTGTCATTGTGGAATTGGCCTGCCGAGCGCCTAATGACGGTAATATATGTTAGTGCGCGCCTGGCGCACACATCCCTCTCTCCATCTCACTTAAAACCGCTCTCATTGTTTGGCAGATTGCATTATGAACACCCGTATTAGCCAGGGAAGAGGAGGAGGAGGAGGCGAAAAAATAGGGGGAGAGAACATACTTTATATGTTCATTTATTTGCAGGATGAGTTAATGGAAAATGCTACAGCGACATTAATTCCCCTTCTCTTTTGTCGCAGGCGATTGCAGCTTCGAGAAGCCGTTCACGGTGTGCGGCTACAGCCAGGGACGAGAAGACGACCTTGAGTGGGAACAGGCCAACACAAAAGAAAAGCCCACCGCAAACCAATGGATGCCTCCCGGTGAGCTTTACATAAACACTCATAAGCACGCAAGATTCACAACCCAAAAATAACCACCCACATGCATGTCCTTGTAACTGCGATCCACGAAACCCACACGTCCTTTTGCTCTTTGGACTGTATGTTTGCGCTGTATGTACGTTTACATTATAACTACATCACTGCTTAAATTCCTACAAAACCACTTAAGCAAGTCCAAACTGAATTACAGTGGCTTCTGATGAACAGAGATCAACATGTTTAAAGACACACAGAGTATGTCCATAATGTCCAATAGTAGTGCTATCACACGGGACAGCATGCTGCCATGAGCCCTGGGAAAATAAATTATTGTTTTTAATGGTAATAATGGACATTTTTTTCCTTTTTTTGTACACACTAAACAATCCATCTTAATCGCAAGCGTTGGTGCATTAATTTCCCTAGGCCTAATGCACATACAGTATATACTGTATATATATATTGTTGGACCACATTTGGTTTTATTTACATCATGCATTTGCTGTGCCGTTGTTTAAAATCTTATGCTGCATCATAACATTATTTTCCAACCAGAGTTGCATAAATTTTTTAAGATTTTGCCAAAAAAAAAGATGTCAAACAATTCCCTAGCACATCCAAAATACGTTTATTGAGGTTAAGGTCAGGACTCCATGGTGGCCGATTTATGATTGAAAATAAAATCTTGCCATTGCATGTCATACCCGGGTCACTCGTTGCTGAGCCTGGACCTGACCAACTGACGCAACCCCAGATCATAAAACTGTCTCCAGAGGCATGTTCAATGGCTTCAGTGCATAATGGCATCAGACCACATGACCTTTTTCCATTGCTCCAAAGCCCAATCTTTATGTTCTAGCAAATTTAAGACTTTTTTAAGGCCCAAGCACTACGATATCAGCCCTATGTTATCATAGTGTGTGAGGGCCCTCTTGTTCTTCTAAGGATTTTTTTTTTAGCATCCATGGCTTTTGGGGGGTTTTAACATACTCAACAAGTCATGCAAATTGGCAGACAGGTTGGAATCTGCTGCCATTGGATTGCCTGATAGACACACAAGATTTTGCTGCTCATACACGCTTGCACGTATACATGCGAAATCTGGTGCACATTTAGAGCTCATTTAATTTAGAGTTTAAGAACAACTTTCGCATTGTATGTCATGGGCTCAACTCAATAGGAAGTCAGTTATTTTGCGTTTTTTACAGAAAGCACCCAATGGAATTTGATATACTCCTCCCAGGGGAATTATGCGATCGCCACCAAACCGGGTCTTTGTGATCTCAATACATGACGGATGCAAAATTGCTGAGGGATTTTTGATATCTTAAACAGGTCAGCCGTAAGAATGCCTTAAACTTGTCCCCAGAAAGTGGTTAATAACTTTCTGTGTGTTAGGTCCAATCCTATGTCTTGTTGAATTATGTATGAGTAAATGCTTTAACTTTTACTATTAAACATAGCTGTTCTTTTTACTGATGGCTTTCCCAAGCTTTTAAGTGATTGTTAGCTGAAACATATTAATCACCGCAGTAATTATCGGATCAAAGACTCTTAAGTATTTGAATTCCAACTGTGACTTTGTTTTGATCAGGCAGTGTATGTCCCACTTCTTGACAGGTACCATTGTAAGGAGATAATCAATGACCTGTCAGTAATTTTAATGATTCCCAAGCTGCTTGTCCACCCTGATCTTCCTGAATAAGATTCTAAAATAAAAGGACATGCAAAGCATTAAGACACTGGTTCAGATTGTACAAGCACCGCACACTGAACTTTTATTTTTTGTTCCACCTAAGCAAATACAGAGCACAGAAATATAACTAAATACTGCTCAGACAAAGGACAAGGCTGTTGACAGACAAAGTAAGATAAAATGGTCATTTTACAGTGTAATTAACATCATGTTGCATGGATTTATGATTCCATAAAACAGCATAAAAGCTGTTCCGAAGCCCGTTCCTGCAGGGGACAGCGCTTAAAGAGATTAAGCCTTATAGAAATGTGGCGGAAGTAAATATAAAAAGGGGATACGGCAATGACCCCAGCTGTCACTCCATCCCACCAGTAGGTTCCCAACAGTAAAAAGGCTACAAATCTGACCGCAGGTACAAATGAATTAATGGCTCTAAAATGAGATCACCGTTTCCTGCACTGGCAGCTCTCGCGTCAATATCGCTGTCTCAGCCAGGTGATGAGATGAAGAACAAAAGTCGTGGATTGAATTTTTATATTTAAAAAAAAAAAAACCCTGTTAAACTATACGAATAATTTTACCGTCAACGGCACTGAAGCGTTTTGAAATGTTATTGTATTTTTGGTTTTTCATGCCCCTCTGTATCTTCGCTTCTCTTTCTTGCTTGCTTTTTTTTTGTTGTTTTTTTGTATTTTTCCCCCTCTTTCTCTTTTGGTTCTATTGATACGTTTTCATTTGATTCGAGACGAGCCGGGAGCCGAGACGAGACTGTCAGCACCTGCAGGATTAAATCAGAATTAATCCATTTTTCTTCACATCATCACAAATATAGCACCCTAATTGAATGAATATTGTTTTCCCTTTAAATCAAGTACACACAACACAAATGCATACACACACACACACACACACACACACACTGCACTCCCTTTTCTCTCAGAGTGACAAGGGAAGTCACTTGAGCGGGAGCCATAGAATTTAATAAGAGCCTGCACTAATTCTGAGGTGCCTTTGTGTTGTATTGAAGTGTGTGTATCTGTGAGAGTGTGTGTGTGTGTGTGTGTGTGTGTGTGTGTGTGTGTGTGGATGATTGCAACTCAGGAGAAATGAACTGACAAAGCGAAACACATTTACTTTGCTGGAATTGATCTGTGTGTCCATGCGCTTATGTGTGTGCGTGTGTGTGTGTGTCTCTCTCTGTCTGTGTGTCTGTGAAAAGAAGGAGGGGATAAAATGCTATCCAGCGCCCAGTTCTGACCTGTAAATGGACACTCTGTCTCGATGTAGCATTTCCAAGCCGATCATTTGTCTAGAAGCTTTCATTTGCATGAGAATGTGATTGTGTTGTCCCCTCAGGCTGGGCTTTTACAAGGCCTTCTTCGACATTATCTCTTTAACTGGAGGTGATTAGCAGTTTCTGGCTTTCCTTCTCTCTCTCTCTCTCTCTCTCTCTATCTCTCTCTCTCTCTAAACATCTTACGAAACCAGTCAATGCGCTGATCCACCCTTCAGCGTTGTGTCTGTCTGCCTTCAATTCCTACGTGAAGGATTTAACGGAGGAAGAGAAAGTGCACGGCACTCTGGTCTTCTGTAGAGTACGGGCACGTTTTTATTGTGTTTTTTTTTTTTTTTTTTCAAACTAATACTGTCGGAATCATGTTTACATGAATCATAAGCAAGATGGCCACAGATGGCAAGTGCGCACAAACATGCAAACTCAATTTAGTCACTTCTCTCTGAGCATATTGACCGTATTATCATGAATTATAAACAAGCTCACGCGAACAACCAGCTATTGACTATTCACCGTGCAATGTGATCACGGCCGATGTCCTTAATAAACAAAGATACCCATGTGCACATGTACACACATGCAGACCTCGAAAAGACAAACGTGCATAATCAGAGATGCACAAAACCCAGCAGTGAGGATTAGTCACCTATGGCAGCACGCAGCCGTCTGGCCTCCTCATGACTGGCGCAGAAGGCACCAGGACCACTGCACATGACTGTTTGCCCAACGTTGCTGTGTTTGGAAGAATTTTCAAGCGCCCTGAAGGAGCTCTTATGTTTGCAGATCAAAGCAGGTTGAGATCGCTGGCAAATCAATCACACAACATCAAATAGATACTCTCGTGTTACAGAATACGCATCCATAGCGGCTGTATTGATCGACTCGAAAGCCTGTACGATCCGCATTTTAAAATACTTAAAAACAGGTTGTGAATTTGACTAAATCATAAATGCGTAAGAGCTCTCCCATAATAAAAAACAGCCAAAGGATAGCAAAATAAAAAATAATAAAGAAAAACACCTGTGGTTTTTTTTTTTTTTTTTTGTTGTTCAATGTGTGCTGGAGACACCCTGCAGTGACGCGTTTAAAGACATAAGGAACTGCAACAACTGTAGCGCTCTGTGTATGATCAATTGACATAAAATGTTTGACCTATTTAACAGCAGTTAGCTGCAAAGAACACAGCCTGCCTTTATATTATCTTCAGGTTTTACCTAACACAAGTCACTTCAAGATGTGGGGGTGTTCAATGAGCGGAAACTCAAGTTATACAACTGTTTCGACTGAGCAATCAGATTGGACGGATCAGATTGGACGCATTACACGAGGAGTGATGATAGACAGTAACAGCACTGAGATGTTTAACATCTGTTTTCTCCGGATAAAAGCGTCTGCTAAATATTAAAAAAAATGAAAATGTAAAAAGAGCAACTGCCTGCTAAATCCTGCATTCAAAACTAGAGGGTAACAGATGCACTTTCAGCAAGAAAACATCCCATGCCATCTTAAACAACACTTTTCCTTCTTAATAATTGCTTCTAAGTTGTTTTAAAGTTGATTTATTTACACCTAAAGCAAGCTACAAACATAACTAGCTTGTAACAGAAGTATGAATCCCTTTGTAACCTCTAATCAAGGCCACCCTGGTTAAATCAGGTGTGGAAGGTTACTGTATGTGTTGGCAGAGCAAAACATCTGGTTTAATGAACAAACTAATTCAGTTCAATTCAATTCAATTTTATTTCACAAAGTGAAAAGAAAATTTATGAAAGTTGGTGAGGGAAACAATGTGTTTAGATGATAATGAGATTGTCCCTGATGAGCAAGCCAAGGGTGTCGGCGACGGTGGCAAGGAAACACTCCCTGCCTGAGATGGCAATAGGAAGAAACCTTGAGAGGAACCAGACTCAACAGGGAACCCATCCTCATTTGGGTGATTACAGATACAATTATATAACGACATCATGTGTGTTAGGCTGCTGGAAGTTCAATAAAACAGAAGTTGTCCAAGTTATCATGGAGTCCAGTTCAGCACAGGGATGGATCAGCAGGTGCAGAGGACAGAGTGGGGTCTGGATCACTGGGAGCTCTGGAGCAGCATGTGTAGATCCAAACCATCATGAAGCAGAATCCAGCTGGATGTGGTCTTTCTCTGGATGCCTCAAGATCCTCGCAGGGATGGACTAATCATAATCTGTTGATAATAAATGGTGTTTGTGGAACTGATGTATAAAAGTACTAGCATATTCGTGGTTGCGCAGCACAACAGCACTCGCTCTTGTTCAATGGTTCTTAATTATCAATAATGTTATAGCAGATTTAAACAGTCACCAAACTCTCAGCTGCCTGTCAGTTGCTCTTTCTCTTTTGATTGAAAAATCTTAAGTATTACAAAATTCTGGTGACTCCTTCCATGAGTGGTAAAAACCTTCAGCTTTGCAATGTACTTTGCACCCTCCAAACAGAGCCAATTATGATCTCGTGGCCATTGATAATTGGTGCACTGATGTGTGGAGCAGTATCAGCTCTGGCTGGATTAAGATCCAAGGAATTTGAAGGCCAAGTCAACACCTTGAACCTTTTTATGCTCGTCAGATCATTCCTGAAGAATTTTTACAGTGTGTCAGGACACATTACCCTTTAAAGGCAATTAAGGAAAACTGTTTCTAGGAAGGGGTGTACCTGGTCTGCAACAATAGTTTAGATAGGTAAATGTGTCAAAGTAACATCCAGAACCCAAGTTTTTCCAGCAGAACTTCGCCCTGAGCATCACATTGGCTTTGACGGCTTGCCTTTTTCCTTTTTCCAGCACATCTGACTGCCCACATTATCTAAAAGAAACCATGATTCATCAGACCAGGCCACCTACTTCCATTATGCCATATTGGTCCAGTTCTGGTGCCCACTGTGGGAGCTTTAGGTGGTGGACTTGCCCATTTTTCCTGCTTCCAACACATCAACTTGGGAACTGACTGTTTACTTGTTTCCTAGTATATCACATCCAGTGACAGATGCCATTGAAATGAAAATAATCACACCTTTTCATTTATCCTGTCAATCTTTTTAGCATATAACCTGTCTATTTTTCCATATGTCTCTGTTTTTGTTTCTTTCCTGTCTCCGAAATTGGGTCTTATCATGGGTTTGTTACTTTGTTTTTTCCCACCTGGATAAGTGTGTTTGCTTATTCCCTGTTATTTCTTACTATGTTGTGCGATTTTTTTTCTTTTGCCTGCATGTCCATCTTGACCTCAGATCCTTGGATTGCCCACAAATCAAACCCACACCTTACACAGCATGTTGCACCTTCTCAGCTTCTTTTACTCATTTTCTTTTGCCTCACTGTTTTTTCTCATGAGGTCCATCCACTGACATACAGCCCACTGTCTAACAGCAGGCCTTTTAAACATAAAAGACTGAGCTTGCTAGGTTTGAGCTCAACAAGAGGACTAAAATGTGTCACAGAGCCACAACGGGGTCCTTAAAGCATAACCAGAGGGTTTGCAATTTTCTAATTTTGTTACAGTGGTGGAAATCACCCTTAAACTGTCCCTTAAAAATCAAAGTTATTATGCCAATAAATAAAGTCACCTAGACTGTAGTGACAGTTTTAATAGAAATGGGTTGCATGGGTTTTATCTGGCTCTAATAAATGGCCATAATATTAGTATACACACAGAAGTATTGAGACACATTTCATTTCATCATATTTTGCTTTGAAAAAAAAAATATTTTATTTTTAACCTAATCCTGAGGAATAGTTCTCCAGGCTTGCTGAAAGTCCTTATTGACTCCTGTTTTTGGCTCTCATTTTCAATCCAGTCTCTGTACCTAAACAGTTTCAGAAAGATGTTTTTTGTTTGTTAAGCCACACAGTGACCTATGATTCATTAAAACATAAAAAAACATGTACGCAATTTAAGGCATAAACCATTGATAATCAAATGCAGATGATGACAGATGATCAGGCCGATGATTAGTATACTGGTGATGCTGAATGCTGAGAGGTTGGAAAAGACGAGAGGGGAAATGAGGTTGCTGCTAAGGGTCGTTACATAAACAACACATAAAAAAAAAATGTTTTAGGTACGGGTGGCATGTGGTGTAGTGGTTAGCACTGTCGTCGCGCACCTTCAGGGTCCGGGTTCGATTACCGGCCAGGAACAATTACCGCCGTTGTGAGCATGGAGTTTGCATGTTCACCCCGTGCTTGGTGGGTTTCCTCCCAAAGACCTGCTGATTGGCTTTTCCCAAATTGCCCATAGTGTGTGAATGGGTGTGTGAGTAAGTGTATGTGTGTGTGTGCCCTGCAATGGATTGGCACCCTATCCAGGTTGTACCCTGCTTCGTGCCCTAAGCCTCCTGGGATAGGCTCCAGGCCCACCCGGCCTGAATACAGGGTAAAGCGGTATAGACGATGAGTGAGTGTTTTAGGTACTTTGCAGCCTGACGCAGTAAAACGTTTGTTCCCACTTCTTTCATTTAATCTACCTTTGCACAGCACTGTGCTTGTTTGTAAAATTAATCTGGCTTCAGGGGTTTGTGAAACTTTGTTACAGTTAATTTATTTCTGTTCTATATAAATATTTCTCATTTATGTCAAAAAAAAAATTATATTTTACACCAGGGTTATTTCCAAACAGTCAAATACACTTTCTTGTTTTTGTTTTTTTGTTTGTTTTTGAGATCATAAGCCTTCGATCGTGTTAAATTTGAAGAGTAAACCTTGAAGGTCGTTTTTCGGGCTTCATCAGAGTAAACTAGTGAAAGTGATCTTGCTTGCAGTATGTTTGGTTGTGTTGCTCCTGAGAACGTGCTAGTAATTAAAAGTTGTTTTGCTTCACAGGAATAGCAAATGAAACAAATGATTCTAATAAATGGCAAATACTTTGGAAATCCAGCCACGGGTGAAAGTGTTGCTTTTCTATGTAAAAGTCCTGCTGGGATCCGACCTTGCTATAAAATGCAGTCCGTAATGACTCTAATTGGTGCGCTGCTTTTTCTTTTAGGAACAAAGGCCTGAGTAAAGCCCTCAAGTACTTCTGTCTTCCTCGCTCTTTCCTCCACGCAGTTTGTCTTTATGTCTTTGCTTTACCCTCTTCTTTTCGAGTGGAGCAAACTGACAGGAGCAGTGCTGTGGGTCCCCAGAGTAGCCTTGTGGGAAATAATAGGCAGGGCACGAAGGAAATGGGGGTCTTCTAGCCTAGATTAATTAGGTTTTTTCCACCCACGCTCTATTATGCTAAATACTATATCAATCTTTGCTAAGCCTGAATGCAAAATTGTCTGGGTTGTAAATGACTATGCAAAAATATGTGTGCAAGCGGGAAAGAATTCAGCTTCTAGTTGACATGGAGAGTTTCATTATTTGAAGTGTTAAGGCGGAGAGTGGTGCGTGTTTTTTTTTTCCTACAAGGACGGCAGCGAGTAATCGCTTGAAAGAATTTATGTATATATCGCACCAGATACATAAGTCATATTTCTACCCAATTTAACATTTCTCATATGTTTTTAAATCTCCTTTCTCTCTATAGAATACTTCTTATTTATTAATTTTCATGCCAAATGTTAGCATGTTTTAAAATGTGCCATCCAGAAATTCCGAATATTCATCTCTCAAGATCAAAAGTCATTATTTTAATGAAGTCTTGACTCTGAATTAGTTGTGTTCATTTTCTCAGGCTCATTAACTGAATTAAGCACTCTGCATAATGCTTTACTTTACCCCCGTCTGTGCATCCATAAGTTGCTGGCATTGTCATTTCAAAGGGATGCGAGGCGTGCGAGGAAGCCGGACTGAAGGACATCAGGCGTTTCAATCACATCAGGCAGACACGAAAACCGCTAAAACGGAAAGGCACAAGCACGACGTGAAAATAAGCTAATTGGATTTTCTGAGTTTAATCTCTGACGAAACACTCTGTACTGAGGAGGAAAGTCAAAGAGGTGAAGAATGACCCACTTATATGATTATGGGGCAAATAGCAAAGCAAGTGCAGCTGTATTTCCACCTGATGCGAATCCATGACAGGTAGCAGCATTGTGTTCCTGCTGTCCTCTCTGAAAGTCTTGGAAAGGTAAAGCCCATCGTTCTACACTGTTATATGGTTTTAAGATCAAAAGATGAATATAAGATGATTATTACACTGAGATGATTAACAAACTAAAATATACAACAATATTTTTCGAACCCACTCATTTTTAAAGTTATTGAAAATATAATAACACGCGACTGAGAGATCTACAGTACAACTAGTGTACTACAACCAGTCACTGCATGTGTCCTCCATTCTGTATCTGACATTAAAGGCAAAAACATTGTGAACACTGTAAAGAAAAAAATAAAGGATCCCAACATACATCCTCATCAGTCAGACATGGTGGCGGGAGTGTTATGGTTTGTGTTTGCATGGCTGCTTTAAGAATGGACTCGCTAATCTTTAATGATGATGGAATTCATGATGGTGGGATTTTTGACTGGTTTTGAATGTGATGTTTGGCAGGCAGCTGCTCTCCCCTCTTTCCTGTACTGTAGCCAACCGCACCGACCTTCTTTCCGTCATGCTGGCGACTGACAGTTAGTGTAATAAACGATTGCTAGAACACCTGTGGGGACATGGAGTGATTTATTTAGTTAAATGTCCCGGTGCTGTTGTGGTCTATTGTCACCACTTGTGGAATGCCTCTCGTCCAATCAGATTGCTCGGTCACTGTTAAAGTTAAAGGTTATTAACACATCTAGATGTAAGTTTCAGAAATAAAAAGCAAAATTCTGATATTCATTAATTCGTCTCATATTCATCTTTTGTTGCCAATCCCAAATTTCATCTATGAAGAGCAAAAAAATAAAAAGAATTGGCTTTCCTGTAGCAGTAGTTTCAGAGGAAATTGCATTTGTCCCTGTTTGTAATTCATATTCATCAAAAATTCATTAAAATAAACAATTTTAGGATAAATAATTTGGCTAAGGCTATTAATCTATCCATTAGCTATGGATTAGGGTGGCAGCGGGCCTAGAGCCTATGCCAGGAAACTTAGGGCACAAGGCAGGCTACACCCTTGGAAGAGGAGTCAACACATTGTCAGGGACAGGCTTACACACTTAAACACTTAGTCTAAAACTATAGGAAAATTTGGAATCGTTACTCAGCCTACACAAGCACATGCATCACTTAACAAAAGCTTTTTTTAATTTTTATTTAGAAATGAAAATGTGCCAGGACCCAAGTATAAAAGCCTCATGCATGTTGGAGCAGGTGGACAGGTACACCTGACCATCACACCCATTTGTGGGTTTAAATGCACACAATTGTATAAATGGTTTTGTATGCTGTAGCATTACAATTTCCCCTTCACTGAAACTAACAGGCCCGAACCTGTTCCAGCTGAACAATGCGCCTGGCCTTCATGCCTGACCTCACTGATGCACTTGCGGCTAAATTTGCCACTCCAGAATCTATTGGACAGCCTTCCCAGAAGAAAGGAGGTTATTATTATAACAGCAAAGGGGGACTACACCTGGAATGGGATGTTCATCAGTTATGAGTTTGATGGTCAAGTGTCCACAATCTTTCTGCCATATAGTGTGTGAAGGCCACATAAAAGGGATTCAAGTGTATTTAGGCTGCAGTATTAAAAGAGTATGTGGGAATGCATTAATTCAATTCAATAAAATTTTATTTGTATAACGCTTTTAATAAGGGTCATTGTTGCAAAGCAGCTTTACAGAATCGAAAGAAAATTATAGAAATGTGTATGAAATGTGAAAAATGTGTATGATTCAAAAGTGTCCCTAATGAGCAAGCAGAGGGTGAGGGTGGCAGGGAAAAACTCCCTGAGATGGCAATAGGAAGAAACCTTGAGAGGAACCAGATTCAACAGGGAACACGTCCTCATTTTGGTGATAATGGATAGCAGGGACTGATCTGCAGTCATACTGTTATATAACAGATGATGTGGAGTCAAGTTAGCTATTGGAGGCTCAGGTAGACTGTAGGAAAAGCCAGTTCTGAACTACTGAGCGACTGCAGTCACACGTCCTCAGAGAACAGCTGTCTGCTTCACCCGAGGCCAGGACCGTCTACATGGTGAAGTGGAACCGTCCCCAGTCACCACATGCATCCCAAACAGACCACATGGGGCCTCTATGGGACGAGATCTCCAACCAGAAGCGGGACACCAGGACGAGTCAGACAGGTCCAGAAGGCAGAGGGGGAGCAAAGGAGAAAGAGAGAAGGAGAAAAGAAGGGAAAAAAATATTTTTCATAACAGCTTTATTATTTGATTTAAATAATTAACGTGAAATTTGTTCCAACTTTTTTTAAAAGAGAACTGAAGCAAAAGAAAACAAGCAAAAGTAATAACTGCAAGAGTGGGAGGGATTGGTCAGACTTTCAATTAGAGGTTGCGATAATAGTGAGAGAGTGGGGTGATGAGTGGTGGTCAATCTTTTAGATGGAGCACTTGGGATTGGTCAGAATTCATCTAGGTGTGGGAATAAAGAGTCCCACACACATCTGCGTATCTTCTGATTCTTGTTAAGCATAGCACTATGATTCTCCTGAGGTACTAAATCCCTTTCCTAACCTTACACCAGTCTGAGCTGAGTTTTTCACCTCATTTTTTTGTTTTAACTCTGCTCAATCTATGAAGCTAACTCAAAGGCATAGCGTTAATTACTTTTGCTAGATTTTTATTCTTATGTAAGTAGAGTATTGAGATTAAACAAGTGAGTGCTGTGATGATGTGATGATAAAACGACAGGTCTAACTCTGATTTGGCCAATTAGCCCAAAGCTAAGCAAGATAGAGTTTGCTTTGGACTCAGAAAATTCTCAACAAATATTTCCTAACTATGTGCGAGCAAGTGGATTAATAAAGATTTTTCTCTTGTATTGGTGAGGCATGGAGCCCGTTCTTTCTGTAAGAGCATTGCACAAAACTTAATCAGTGTTATTTTCTCCCCTTTCTTTTTTCTATTAGAAAGGATGAAGAAAGGAGAGAGAAAGTTCTGTAGAGGCCTGAAGGAAAATTGAGTTGAGGCCACGTCTCCTCACGTTGCCTGCCTAACCTCACAGTGAGAGTGTTTTTGATTGGTGGCAAAATGTGAGAATAGACTTGTCTTCATTGACATTTCCGTGCAGCTAGCAAGCGTTTCCCCGGGTGTGACCTCTCTCGGTTTTATTAATAAATGAGACCTGGAGGTTTTGGGTCCAAAGAGTGGCCCTTCATCTTGATTTCCACCCTCATAATGATTTTCACAGGGTTCAGGACCTGAACTGGAGCGAAATAATGAGTGTCAGTCATTACTGCAAAAATGTGTCTCTCATTCCAACCAAGGCTGAAGCCATAATGAACCTAAATATCCCTGACATCTAAACGTATAGACTTTGATGATTAGTGGCACACCGTTCGGTGTTTGCCATGGACTAAATCAGGTGTTGCTTACCCTTACTGGTCAACATTTCTCTAGAGTGCAGAATATTTTTCCTTATTCAGCTATATGCTGATGAAAAAATAGAAGAGAATTATTTCTTCTCAGAGCTGTGTTTGATCAATACATTCTGTTTGGTTTTAATTATTCATCCCATTCTCAGCTTTTTTTTCCATTGTGCACTTTATATTGTTGTAAATTATTGTTTTGTCCAGGATCTTGTTTTCAAAGTAATGAAGAGAAATTACGAAAATCCATTTGGAGCCCTCACGAGAGTGGAAATTGAGCTTGAAATAAGAGAACTGTGCTAAGATAATAAATAGAGCATAAAACCAGATCCATGCAGTTTGTGGAACAACGCCACTCACAACAATTCTCCAATACTTCTTTAAACTTTTCACCACAATAACACTGGAATTGACAAGTTAAGGCTGAAATCAAAAGGGGATTTGATCCTGAATTTGGGCAAACAGAGATAAGAGGCAGAAACTGGATCCATGTTAGTGTTTAAACTAGAATTTAACCTGGTACAGTATAGATGATAAAGTATTGACTATACTGGAACCCATGGCTAGGGGAGTCTATGTTGAACTGGTTTCTAAAGCTTATATACATAGGTTGACAAGGGAAGGCTTGGACCACAGATCTCATAAAGCTGATTCTACAGGAGGCACACCAGATGAAGACCCCACAAAAGGAATGTTCAGACACAATTTTAACTGGCAAAACAAGACTTTGCGACATGGTAGTATGAGCGTGTTATTTTAAAGTCTGTGGACACCTGTGTTGGTGATCAGCCCCAAGCACGGGGTTGTGGGTAATGGAGTCCGAATGGGAACTAGTATTTCGGTGATGGTTCCCTCTGGTGGTGATCGGAGGGAGTCACAGAGGCTGAATTCGTGACAAACCGATATAGTGGAATCTGGAGATTCAGCTTTTTAGCAAGCAGATGGTGGACCTCAGGACTTCAGGACTCAGGAGATCCATGATGTGTACCTTGACCTGAAAAGTTCTCTCAGGCTAGAGAGGAACAAACATGATAGGTAGGGCACTTAGAAGGTTAGATAAAGCAAATTTGGTGGGTTCCTCAAGGTTTCTTTTTATTCACCATCTCACAATTATCCTCCTAGTATTTTTCTCACTGGTTACGTCTCTTTACCATTCTAGAGCGTTCCTAGTATATGGACTAAGACCCTGCTATTTGTTTACTAGAACATATTCTCATTCGAGTTAAGTGTTTTCTTTTTGGTAGCTGGATAACGGTCTCTCCTTCCTCCTCCCTGGAGTTTTTTGTTTCCTGGGAAGTGATAGGAAACAGGGCAGGACGAGAGTGGACATGACACCATTTCTGTAACTTACACCCTTTGCCGACTTTCGGGACTGATTTGTGGCGTAATCAGTCCCACATTTAATTATACCCTCGCAACAGAAACACACCTGCCTCATATTTTATTCAAATTGCTGCCTGAAATATGTATTTTCCCTAAAATCAGGCTTTCTTGTTTGTCACAGTGACTGAACAGAGAAATAGACATGAACTTGCTGAGAGCGAACTACATCATTCATGTCAGTCACTTGAGCGTGCAGTGAATTGTTTTAATATGAGGAAATATCGGATGTAAAGCATCATAAAACAGTTCTGATCTTATTTTTTTTTCTGTATTGTTTTCCTACCCTACCGCATCTATTGTTCTTATTCATAGTTCATTGAAACATCCAGTATCAGTTTACACAAGGTGCGATTTATATTTCCTGTGCTGGTTTGCATGATGCTCATGAACAAGTTTGCATGTTCAAAAGGCTTTTTTAAGCACATGTTTTTAATTAGCTGTGACATTAGTCTGACAAGCCCACCCAGCAGTGCAGTCAGATTTTAATGAATCCTCAGATCCCTTGTTTCCTGAGGAAAAAAACCTCCAGCATCACCCACGCAGCAAGCAGAGAGTGTACAAGTTTGCAGCAGGGGCCACTGGGTAAATTAGTGTAACTATGGTCAGATGCAGGTAATGGTCACACCTTGTCAGAGCTGCCAGGGTTTCGTCAAGGACATGGTCTTAAGCACTGAGATGGGTTTTACACATACAGAATGCCTGCTTCAATATGCAGCCCGTGTGTGTTAATTTAAAATAAGAGCTGCATCTACTAGTCCAGGCAAAGCTTCTTTTCTCAGTTCCATTTCAAGTGCTGTAGTTTCTGTATTCAATAACCTTGCAGTTCTTTATGCCTGAATATTTTTCAATGATTTTTATTTAAGCCTTGATAATCATTATTAATGGTGTTTTGTTTTTTTTTGTTTTTTTTACCGCACATGATCTTTATACATGAAGGTCAGAAGCAGCCATTTTACACTTACCTTTTTGTTTTGCTGCTTTTGTATGAGCATCCCATTCACAGTTGGCTTTTACAAACCAACAGTTTTTATATGGTATGTAAAGTAAGTTTACATAAAAAAATACAGTAAATGTAGCCATGGAAATCTTTTTGACTGCTGCGCTACATACATCAGCGTTTACTAGTTGGATTCATTATTTGCATGGATTACAGATGAGATGATCGTTTCCGAATCAGGAAAATGCAGGTTTAGGGAAAGCAAAAACAAAAACGTCCAGACAGAAACCATCATGTTACTCTGTTGTAGATACAGTAGGTAGATTGATACAACTTTATTGTCATTGCATAGTACTGGTACTCAGCAGTACATATTATGTATTCATAAAGGCACAATACAATATTTATATTGTGCAAATTGCACTTGATGTGTATAAACTTCATCAGTGGTACATACATAATTCTCGTACTGTACATATTGGGTAATTGTAAAAGTATATATTGTACAGTATACTTGTATATACAGGTAGTCCACGACTTACGAACGAGTTCCGTTCTGTCTTGGATGCCATTTTGTCTCTGTTTCCACTCCATTTTCTCTCCATTTTGAGCTGTTTTCCACTGTATTGGACTGTGAACTCTGTTTTCTGTTGTTCAGGACAGCGTTACAGGATAGTCATTTTCTATCGTCGTGCTCCCGGACTGATTCATTAAAACCGATGAGGCCGACTCATTTCTCTTGCACCCCCACACACAACATACCGGACTTTAGACATCTTATACATTTTACTTATACACTAAAGATATTGTTCATAATTGTAAATATTGGTATCTGGTGCATTGCAGTATCTATTTTTTGTGCAATACACGTGAGCTTCTTCCGTGAGTAAACTGGACGTAGAACCGCGGTCTGTTCGTATCTGTGGAAATTCGTAACTTGAACGTTCATAAGTTGGGGACTACCTGTATTTGTAACAACATGGGTCTCACGAGAGGCAAAATGTATTGCCCTGTTCAGAACAAGAAGATTCGCAGGCGGCTACGCTGCGGAGTGCCGAACAGGCAGATCCGCTGTCACCCTCACGCATGGTTGCAAGGCGACGCCGCTTTGGGGGCAATCACCTGGTAGCGCATCTATTTAGAGCTCCAGGAAAACCGGTACCTGGGGACAAGACAAAGACAAAAACAAAGACCCAATACAAGCCAAATCGTCAGAACTCGAGAGCAGCATTGCGATAAGTGTACAGTACAATCTCACTTAAGTGAAAGTTTCTTTTCAGTTTCCAAAGCCCTGTCCTGATGAGATGGAGGAGCTTTTTTTTTTCTTTAGTTCCCTAAAGTTCAATTAATATACACACGTTATCTCAGAATGGGAATGTCTTCCCATACGTTTCACAAGCACTCTCACACACTCCTGTCTCACTGATGGCCTCTGAAGACCTGCATAAGGCCCCTTACTTTCCCATTACATCTTGTGGCAGCCAAACGTGCACCACGGAACAATATTGTGTAATTATTTATTGCATATTAGACATATGCATTATTAAGTAATATTCATAAATACAAGATGAAAGATATTTCAAAAAGATATTTTATAATTATTATAAAACCAGTATTGGATTATCTATGTAAGTGTACAGTATATATATACATATACTGTATATTAAGATAATCTAGTATGTCTACAAAGAATTTGCTGTTATATAAGGACACGAAAGTGTATTCAGTATGTATATAAACAGAATAATGGAGTTCTAGAATGATAATGTAAAAGGTAGTAAGGTGTCTGTGGTATAACAGTGCGTCGGTGTAATAGCTGTGGGGAAAAATCTGGCCCTAAACTTGCTGGTTATGGTGCAAATGTTTCTGGATGGAAAGAGATTGAACAATTTGTGACTCAGATGGCAGGAGCCCAACCATGATGCCCACCGCGAAGATTCCATCCAAACCTATAGAAGAAAATCTCAGATAATGTCCCTGTTAATGCCCAAGTCATCTCTACGCTTGACTTTCTAAACCCGTGTGTCCTTATGAATGCACTCACATACTTCATACTATTTTCATCCCAGTCAGTTTCTGAGCAAATGAAACACAAGTCTCGGCAGCTTTCACTTCTGAAGTGTCCCTTGGACATCCCTCTGGGAGAACCCTTAAAGGTTCTGTGTAGAGCTCTACCACAAAGCGTTTTTATATCAGAAAGGCCTCCAAGCTAAGAACACTAAAATATATTGAGGAAAAAAAAAAAAAAGTCTTTTAAATGTCACTTGAAGAGCATTTTGGATAAGAGTGTGTAGACATTTGTAAATGTTGCTTAGTGACAGTGATGAATAATTGAAATGTTAATTAAACCTTAACATAGAATGTAGGGTTTAAAATTCAGCAGTGAAGGTAGTAAGCAAACAAGTCAAGGAGTTCATAAACTTTACAAATAACCAAGTGGGAATGGGGTCAAAATGGGAAAAAAAAGCGCATTTATTAAATTTATACTTCTTCCTATTATGTCTCCATTAATTTCCTATCACGCACATGATCACATGCTCACCAGGTCCCATGAGATCAAACAGTGTATTGATCAACAGTGTTATTGATCATACTTTGCTCTTTTACCAGATCACACGCTCACTACATCGTCATTGTGTCCAGTGTGTTAATAAACAGTAAATACTGGAATGCTTTTCATCACAATGTGATAGTGTCAGGTGGTTCCAGTATTTGTACTAAACTCTCAGATAACCTGCTAACTGATACCTGTTGCATGCACGCCAAAAACATGGCAAGTACCAGAACAGCGAAATATGAACTTGATGCAGTCTTTTACCGCGACAGGGACCAACGTTGGTCATAGCACAAGCCTAAAGGGGTCGCTGTTAGAACTCCACTGCAGTGAATGACATGAATGACAACTCGGTCAGAGCTCCATCCAACCTTTCCCGCCTCTATAATGCCATGCTTATACAGTTGTACATCAATCGAGTCTATGAGAGATGTTAGTTACACCATTAATGCCATCGTTACTACAATGTCATCGTTCTGTCTGCGTTTTGTGTCGACCATGTGCTCACCAGTACAAGTTCTTACTGCAATACTGCATCATACACAATTTTTTGCACATCTACTTAAGTAGAAACATGGCTCAGTGTGATGGGGGGTAAGTAAATATAATGTAAACATAAAGTAAATGAGGGATACAGAATACAAAACAAAATCAAATGACACAAGAAATTATTAATGCATACAGTATACAGACTTGTTTAAAAAGCAGGCATAAGGCTATGCTGGAGTTTTCTCATGAAGTAGTGCTGGAAATTATAATATCTATCCTCTAGTGTTCATCGTTTTGTACAAGAATCTGTCATTTGTACAAGAATCCAACATTTTTTTTTTTGTATTTCACAGCAAGATCAGATTGGTATATGCCACAGATCGCACTTGATTATCTCACTTTTGCGCACAAAAGCATTCAATAGGCTCAGTCGGAGGATCTCTCGCGCTCTGTGGTGCTGCATTACAATCTGAAGTGCTGCTGATCTGATAATAAAGTCATTCTGTCGAATGCCCAAGACCTTGGACTGAGTACTGTGGCCTTTATGAAACCACTCCAACACACCTGCTGTGGCCAAGAAAGTCAGAGCTCGCTGGTTTTAATTGGGTCCTGAGCACGCCATTGTTAGGCAGAAGAAGCAATGATAATAATAAAAAAAGGAACGAGAAAGGAAAATGGAAAGACGGATGGAGAAATGTCTTCTTTTGCCGAATGCGTTAAACTGGCTTGCTAGTTTATTTGATACTGAAATGATACAGCTATCTTATGAAATTAAATTGCAAATCAGTGTTTTTTTTTTATCAATGCACTCTTGATGGATGTAGAGTTTCCATGATATTAACTGTACAAATTTAGAAACTAAAATGTCACTGTAGTCCAGAGCTGAACCAGAATTACTGTATAATTTGCTTTTCTGCTTTAGTAAGGTTCGGCTCTGATATCGGGTGAGGGCGCACAGTCGGTATTCCAGTTCATCTCAAAGGTGTTTAGTAGGGTTGTGGTCAGGGCCCTGTGCAGGATAACTAAGATCTTCCATTCTAAACCATGTTCATGGAGATTGCTTCATGCATAGGTTCTACTGTCCAGGTGGAACAGGTTCAAGCCTTTTAGTTCCATGGATGGGAAATCTTAATGCTATAGCAAACTGTACAAGGACATCCAGGAAAGTCATGCGCTTTTAACTTTGTGACACTTTGTCCACATACGAGTATGAGTATCTCAGTCTTGGACCCTAAGTGTGTTTTTGGATGAGAAGGAAGTTTGTCTGGGAAACATAGACATGTCATTGGCATGATGCACAAAATGAAGCTAACCAGTTTTAAAAAAAAAATAGGTTAGAAAAAGATTTTCAGCCTCGATCTTTTATTTAATTTCATTATTTAATGTTCATTCGTCTTGAATCTCCTGGGCTCGACAATGGCATAGTTGACTACAGCCCTAGGAGTAGCCCTATTATTCAAACCAAAAACAACACTAAACCTAATGTTGTGCAGTTTCGAAAAAAAAAATTAAATTACCTTATGGACCTGTGAGCAAAAGGCTGTACAGATAATATATGCATAGTGTGGAATTTATGTAGTTTGGCAATAATTTGTGCATTTTTTAAATATAAAAATGAAGTGATAAATATATATTGGCAAACATCTTTTTAATGAGATAATCTTCTTCTTTGTCTTTCGGCTGTTCCCTTTCAAGGGTCGCCACAGCGAATCATCTGCCTCCATCTAACCCTATCCTCTGCATCCTCTTCTCT
>JAOTRS010000022.1:5395478-5407895 GCA_028565755.1 Dinotopterus cunningtoni
ATATATTATTTTTTTTTACTTATTTATTTTTTTTTATTAAATATTCAATCACGTATTAAAAAAATAGCTGTTGCTTTTAGTTTGTCTTTTGCCAAAGTCAAAATAAGATCTTACTCACGTCCATACCGCTTAATCCGGTATTCAGGGTCACGGAAGACATGGAGCCTATCCCAGGAAGCCTAGGGCACGATGCGGGGTACAACCTGGACAGGGTGGCAATCCATCACAGGGCACATTCTCATTCACACACTACGGCCAATTTGGGAACACGAATTAGCCTAATCTGCATGTCCTTGGACTGTGTGAGGAAACCGGAGTACCCGGAGGAAACCCACCAAGCACAGGGTGAACATGCAAACCCCAGGCACACAGAGACGGGAATCAAACCTGGCCGGGAACCGAACCCGGACCATGGAGGTGCGAGGCGACAGCACTAACTACTCAGCCACCGTGGCACCTAGAATAATAAAATAATTATTAAAAAATATATTCTAAATGCAGTTTTTGAATAGAAAGAACACCAATGTGACCATGTAAAGCGTTTTGCTGCCAGCTTCACAAATATCTTTACCTACAGTAGAAATATTGGAAAAGAAGAAAAAAAAAAATCCACTAATCACTGTTTCAAGTGTCACATAGTGGCAGGAGGGTCAAATTTGAGGCTGTCAAAGTCTGACATGAACTATCAACACAGCTCAGTCAAAGATCCAGTCATTGTAATTTAGCATAACGCTTTCATGATTTTGATGATTAATGCTGACTTCTTGAGCGTTAAATTGAGATATATGGGACTTTGAATTGAGGGACTTACCTTTGTTTTTTTCTTTTTAATTTACAGCAAAAAATAGTCACATTCATTTCCTGTTCATAGAAGCAGATGGCACGGCTGCCAAGGTGTCATTAACACTACAGGGGTCTATCTATCATTAAAGAAGAGAAAAAAAATACAGAAGAGAGAAATAGATACAGGCAACCTGCCATGGAAAAGTTCGGTGGGTCAAAGTAATAAAAGCAGTTCTATTTCAAACAGAATAGTAACTGATGAAATATTGAACAGAGGGAAGACGAGCGAGAGGAAGAGATTAAATTAGCAGCATTACTGTCTTTGAAGAACGACTCACGTATCAATTCAAGGTCGCCGCGGCCTGATTTCCACAAGAGACGAGTAATCAAACATTACACCTCGTAACTTGATTTACATGGGACTGCATCCCGGAGTCTTGCGTTATAAATGCATATTGACCCGGATAGGAGCGAGCTTTCTTGTTGAGGCGGAGAAAGACTAATTAAAGTACACCAAAGCAATCTGTAGAGTTTGAGATTTAAGAGTTTATTAGATGGCTATGAATAACTTAATAGGATTTCAATCTAGCTGATGGGGGAGAATTTTTATTTATTTATTTATTTTAAATATGTTTAGTAACGATCATCTGAAGCAGAAGGTACAGTAGAGAGATGAAACACTATTTACACTGAGTAAACTTTGTAGCCAGCACTGCTTAAAGAGCTTCTTGTGTACTTTAAGAGTGTTCTGCATGTGCTGAACATAATCTGCCCCTTTCCAAATTCTTCCTCTTCATGTCATATGTAACGACTGAAAGCAGTGTTACTGCTTTCTAAATAGTTTTATGAAGAAAATTAAGATTTCATCAGTGCTGTGGAGTAATTATAATACATTTCATGGTCCCCAAAAAAGTCACTCACTGTAATTTTTCATTTGGTTTTCTTAAGCTTTGATTACAACACTCAATGTGGTGGCCAGTGTGTGCATGCTCCAGAAGCACCCTTTCACTTTCGGGTCCTGGAATACTGTATGCCCGTGCCATCAGGGAAAGAAATAACCTGGTCATTCAGTAAATTCAGGTAATCCGCTGTCTTCATTTTATTGCCACATACCGTTGCTGAGTCTAGACCTGACCAATTGAAGCAACCCCAGATCACCTCCTTCAGAGGCTTGTACAGTGGACACTAGGCATGATGGATGCATCGCTTTATGTGCTTCACGTCTTACCCTGACGCACCCATCGCTCTGGGTTATGAACAATCTGGACTTATCAGACCACATGACCTTCTTTAAGTCCAATCTTTATGAATTTAAACCTATTTTTTCTCTTTATTAGTTTAATGTGATTTCTATGGCCACACAGCTGTTTAGTCTTAATCCTGTGAGTTCTCAATGCCTCGTGCCTGTGGAAAGGCTCTTGCTTTCGCTATTAAACCATAACTGTGATTTTTACTGCCAATTTTTTTTATGATGCGAGTCCATCCATCCATTTATCTAGGAACCTCTGTAGTCCAGCTAGGGACCATGGAGGCCAATGGTGACCCATGTATTTATTCCCATTCGTACTCCAATCAAAATGCAAATCCACACACTACAGGTAATTTGGAAACAGCAGTTAGCCTAATCTGCATATTTTTGGACTGTGGGAGGAAACCGGAGACACCCACCAAGCACTAGGAGCATGCAAACTCCATGCACCAAGACCCGAGGCGGGAATCGAACCAAGAACCTGGAATTGGTGGTTCACCACTAACCTTCCAGGTTTTAATATTATGTAGAATTTGCTTGATGACAAAATTCTTTATTTGATGCAGCCCAAAAATTTGTCCCTCAACCCTTTTGGAACAGCAACATTATTATTATTATTATTATTATTATTATTATTATTATTATTTATTTATTTAGTTAGTTAGTTAGTTAGTTCAGGCAGTGTATGTATATTCAACCTAATAATCTTTATATTCTGAGTAATGGGAAGTGCAAGAGAAATAAATGAATAAAATACAAAAATTCAACAGCCTTATACAATATGAGAGAAAAACCTACAAACTGTGGCGATACTCTGGTACACCAGATAACACACAGGCACGACAATAACAACAAAATTTAGACAGTACGACACTGAAAACCAGAACGGAAGTAACGAAAAACTAATCAGGATGAAACGAGACACAGCTGAGAATGGTTATGACATGTAATGTTCTGGGACTGATGGGTAATTTATTGTAGTTCAGGAGCTCTGTGGTGCTACCATGACAGATATTTGTGAAAAAATGTTGCCTTTTATTATCCAGTGTTGTTATTGACAATATTGTCTGAGTAATTTGGTTTAAGATGTTATAATATGAATAAAATTTTATTATATGAATATGGCTCAGGATACAAGGATGAGGTGTTTATTGAAGCGGAAATCTAGAAACCGATGGCGGTGTGTGAAAAACTAATTAAACGGGGTAAAAGTGTAACATCAGCAGGAGACACAATAAAATGAAAATAATAATAATAATAATAATAATAATAATAATGCAAGTTTAATATGCGAGTTCTCAAAGGACAAATGCAACCACATAGTCTTATGTTCACAAAATGATTAAGAATTGACACAAGTCAAGTCACATTGACAGTACCAGTCAAAAGTTTGTATTTGCATTTATTTTCTACAATCTATAACAATACTGTTTTTTTTCCCTTCAAAACTGTGCAATAAGACAGAGATCCTGTCGCATCAACGCCCTTGTGGTCCGTGTGTGGTTGTGGGATGCGTGTGGTGACTGGGGACTTCACCATGAAGACATTCCTGGACTCGGCTGATGCAGACAGCTTTTCTCAGAGGACTTGTGAATGCAGTCGCTCAATAATACATGACTGAAATTCCCATAGTTTTGTACCCGAGGTCGGCTGTTCTGGAACAGTTCTTGCAAGAACAGCATTGTGTCGAGTGCATTCGCAAAACCCATCACGCACCATGATAAAACTGTCTCTCATGAAGACCTTTCCAGGAAGGCAGGACGAAAACGTAGCTCTGCTGCAGAGGAGAAGTTCATTTAGAGTTACCAGCCTCAGAAATCACCAATTAACAACAAGCACCTCAGATTAGAGCCACTATGGAGGCGGTACAGAGCATACTGTAAAAAGCAGATACTGTACATCTCAATATCAACTGTTTAAAGGAGATGTTTTAGACTTTCTACAATGTAGAAAGAAAAATAACTCAGGAAGACCATGAGGTTCGAAAGTGTGTCCAAAATAATTAACACTAGCACTCATTAACAATTGTTGTCTCAGGTGAGACTGATGGTTAGTTGGTGAGGTGGAGCACTGGAAATTCTCTAGTTCTATCAACAGATAACTTAGTGTAGAATGTAGTCTATTGCACGTCTGAAATCCCACAATACACTGGTGCAAAAACAGCTTCGCTTGGCAATAGGTACTACAGTGGCATTTTGGACGTATACGGATTGTGTGCTGATATAATTAATGTGTTTTTTTTTTATGCGCAGTGACAACACCACATTTCCTCCATATTAAAGGAGTGGAGGTGAACGCGCGACAGACAGCTACCTTCCACTGCACGGTCAACGGAGAGTGGAGAGAAAACTTTCAACTGTGGCTGCAGGTATCAAACACAAACAAACACACAAACGCTGTCATTTTTGCACACTACTGTATAAATACTGTACAAATGCAGCGTTCTGTAAGGGCTTTAAAGCTGCCTATAAATATTAATATTAGCTAAGGGCTGATTTTAGGCTCTCCAACGTAGTAAACACTCGTTATTGTGATAACAGGCTTATTCAAACCAGCCATCTGAACGTTTGCTTAATCAGAGCATTCTGGGTAAATAGCTCAAGATGTTGCTCTCAGTGCTCTCTGTCAGCACGGTCAAGTAAGAGCTAAATGTTACAGAAGTGTTTAGAGGAAACTGTTTCCACTAGCATTACCATATGTGCAATTTAATCCCTTCATGTGATTTCCTTCAAGTTCCTGTGTACGATAGGAATCGATAAGAATTCATCAGAACCGTCTAAAGCACTGAACTCTACCTCCGCCTCTGTTCTGTTCTGTTCTGTTCTGTTCTGTTCAGTTCTGTTCAGCTGGACAACATCACACCAAGCTCATCTAATTCCGATGCAGAGCTCTTTTCCCCCCCCCCCCCCCCGCGCACACACTTTCATCCCTCTTTCAATCTTGCTTTCTTTGCACACCACCTCTACATCTTGTATATGGAGCTTGTAAAGCTTTCTAATGCCTCATCAAGTTTTCAGTGTGACATTTTATAAACCGCAACCTCTATCGCATTCTCTCTCTCTCTCTCTCTCTCTCTCTCTCTCTCGCCAAGGTGTGGCAAGGTCAGGCATCACACAACTGTATGCATTGAAAGACGAATCCTTGTCTTAACTATGAAGCAGCAGTCGGAAGTCATTTTTAAAACATCAAGACACTTTAAAATATTCCGTCTTATAGGAAAGTAAGTCGAGTTGACTGCTTTCATTACATTTCAGCATCGCGTTAAATCAGTGACCGTGACTTAAACGGCGCTGAAACATAAGACACAAAAAGACATTAGCAGAGGCCTTGAACAGAGTCCAAGCAGAATCTGCAACACTTCCTGTATGGAAATGTTTGCAAGAGGTGGAACATGGCAGAAATAGACTACTTGATGATGTTGTATGCAAATTTACTAAACAGTTTTTTTTTTTGGCTCCGCAGTGGTAAGGTGCTCACCCTATCATCCGGAGATCGCTAGTTTGATTCCCAGGTCATGCTGTAGCCTCTCACAGCAAGTGGGTCTAGAGAGAGCTGATTGGCCGAGCTCTCTCAGAGTGGTGGGATGGGAGGCACTTAGCGTTCTTACATTAATCACAGGTCTACAGCCAATCGTCTATGAGCTCACGCAAGTGCAAGGAGCGGATAGCGCTGTCCTCCGAGTGCCAGTGTTGTGCGACACCTAATGGTGCCTGAACAAGCAGTTCAAAAAGGTGTGGTCGGTTGGCGTTGTGTGGTTTGGAGGAACCATGTGATAGTCTTTGGCCCTTCCCTAACTAAGAGTAGTAGCCTTAATGTGGGAGCTAGTGAGGGGTGGGGATAAAAACAATTTTTTGGTAAATTATCGGTACAATAATATACATATGCAGGTATATGCATGAGAACATGAGATAAATCCTAACTAATCAGGAACCCAAGAAGGCGTAATTGGTCCTAATCGATTACATTAGTATTGCTTTCTTTCTTTCTTTCTTTCTTTCTTTCTTTCTTTCTTTCTTTCTTCCTTTCATTTGTTAGTGTCTCCTATGCATGTATTCAGTGTCTCTGTTTAACAGAAGGAGGTCTGGGATGAGATTACAGCAGTAGAGACTGATGCGCCAACATTCCTAATTGCTTATGCCTTTGCTAATTATTCATTAGCAAATTCATAATTTACTATTTCATCTGTCACGGCCAACGGGGTATGCCTTGCGATTCCCAAATCGCACCTCTGATCCCGCGCACTCCGTCTTCTCTTCTGTCTCTGTTCCTGGATCCTCTGCGTGTGCAGGACCTCCGCCAGAGTAGTTAGTCCCCTAAATAAACACATCCTCATTACTCAGCCAAAGAAAGTCAAACATTAAGTGAAGTCCCCAGATGACAGTAATGAAGAAAGATCTCCAGTGCACAAATGGCCCCCATCTGCCTGCGATGCTGGGTGACAGCTGGGGAAAGGGTGTGTGTGTGTGTGTGTGTGTGTGTGTGTTGTATGTACTGTATATGTGTGCAAGCATGGTGAAGAGCTAATCAAAAGATGAAAACTTGCAGCCTGGAAAAGCAACGTAGAAATATGTTCCAGTGAACACACTGGGATATTAGACTAGTGCATTACGGTACAGATGTGCATATATACTGTATATATGTTTATATAATATATTATATATTCAACTGTCTAGTGAGCCAACTTTAAGTCTGTGTGTGTGTGTGTGTGTGTGTGTGTGTGTGTGTGTCTGCAGGGTATCGGTGGACGAGAGGCACCTATGAAGGCCACGAAACCATGGAATAACCAGCGGTTCATCGGAATATTCGACGTGGTGAACACGACAAAACAGGACTCGGGCCGTTACCGCTGCGTAGTCCATTCCACCAAGGGAGTGGGCGTGTCCAACTACGGAGAACTCACCATCAAACGTGAGTCTGCATCATACACCTCAATCTGTCACTTTCTCCCGCACAGACCTGTGCCTAAAAAAAGTATTAAACAGCATACACGCTTTTCAGAAAACTTCCTCCCGCAGATCAGAGAATCACCTGACCAGGCTGTGAAGAAGAGTGATGCGCATTTTATTTGAACGCCGTGCACTTTCTTTGTGACTCTTTGACGTGTGTGTATACGTGTATCTTTACAAGCGCTGTCCTTCACCGAGAGCGTCTCCTCTCCGGAAGGACATAAAGACTGTGTATTGATGTACAGTAGCCTGTCCAGCTCAGGCCTCCGCCAGTCAGTTGATATGAATTTATAGAGGCTCCCGCTTCTAAATCCTCCTTGCCGTAGCCGCGAGAGCTAGGTAATGGCCTTCAATATTTCTCCGCCTCAATTTCCCTCCCGCTCTCACTTTCTCCTTCGTGACGAGCAGCGAATTGAATTTATGGCCCTGTAGTTTGTTGCCGCTTTTTTATGGACTTGCAGCTTAAGGTGATTGACTGCTTTAATCCCAGCTGTCTACACAGAGAGATGTCAGTCAAACCACGTTCGCCTCGGCATTCTTTCAGGTGCTTTTAAAGGGAAGTTAGGATCTAACCAGATCCTAGCGTCCCCCACAGTGCAGTGCAATATTTCTAGGGTGGTTTGTTGTTATAAATGAAGCTCTTGTAGAGATTTTTTTCTCCGTCTTATGGTTGAGCAAAAGTACAAAGCGAACTCATGCGTTTGCCTCGAAACATTACTTGTGACGAGACCGCTAGACAAACAGCCTCCGCGTCAACATCTGAACCATGCAATTTGTCAACGATAATCATAGCTAGAGAAAAAAACGGTCAGAAACACAAAGCAGTGACCAATAAGTGTACAGTGCTAATGGAAAGTACTATTTGACTCCATGCTAGTGTGGATTTGTCAGGATCAGGTATAACCTCATGCATGGGTCTGTGGGTCTCTCAAGCTCAAGCAAAAAAAAAAAAAGATAAAGCGCTGGATAGAAAAAACAATTTAGTTTATATGCACCCTTTAATACAATCAGTCTACAGCGTGGTTGCACATGTATTAAAACCTGTAATACCTTATTTAGCTAAGTAGGCTTTTAGAATAGACCCATGGTGAAGAAACTCCAAACTGAGCTCAGGTGCATTTCCTGTTTGCTTTGATTATCTCGAGACGTCTTGATTATCTGGAGTCCTCTTGTGATAAATTAATTTCACTGGACACAATTTGGAAAACCACACACACGTATAAGGTCACACACTTCACAGGGTATGCCAGACCAACAACCAAGCCATGCAGTCCAAGGAATTCTCTGTTAAACCTCTGTGATCCAATTGTGTTACAGACACAGATCTGGGCAAGGCTGTAAAACAATTTCTAAAGCTTTGAACGTTTTCAGAAACACAGAAAAAGAAGAAATGCCCCAGGAGCAGAATGGGCTAAGATCCTTGTCTCTGATCCTTCTGATCACTAACCCAGAGCCTTAACCATTATGGCCACTAATGATGGACTCCAGCATTGTGAAATAGAAGTTTGGGACCCACTGACATCTTATGAAATATTCTTGAATTTAGGCAAATCTATAGAAAAATTCTTAAAATAAGTTTACAACAAATATAAGATTATTAAGCTCATTTCTGGTCAAATGGTACTAAACTTGTAAACAAGAATTTATCGTTCTAGTAGCACAATGGAAACCTAGACAATATTGGGCATAATTTTATAACTGAGTGGTTTTTACTAATTCTGAATAAAATATTCATGTATGAATGAAAATATTAATGTATGACAGGCTCTTCAAAGGCATAAACTGTTGTTGTTGTTGTTGTTGTTGTTTTTTAATGTATTTTGGGGGAAAAAAAACTTTTTGAAAAAAATGTTGTCTTTTATGTTGTCAATATGTAGATTGATGGACAACTTAATGTACAATTTTCCATATGGTAGCTTATACAGTATTACTTATACAGTATTAATAACAAATTTGAAGCCATTTGAATGTTTTACAAATTACTGCTGATCAGATCCCCTTAAAATGCGTATACCATGGTATAGGAAAAAATAACACAAAATAAAATATAACTTAAAAAGGGGCAGTGTTTAAGCTGAGAAACTTTCTACCTTGATGGTATCCAAGCACTAGTGAAACTCTGGGATAAATGTCTTAGTGTCACAGGAAATTATATGGAGAAATAAAGGTAGTTTTTACTCTCATAACTGTGTTATTCTGCACAATCAAAAGTCCCGGATTGACTTGAACCCTAATAAATAAATCTAGCTATCTGTTTTTTTTATCTGCTTAGTCGGCCTCCTTAGCATGTATCCTAACAGTGACTTTACACGTCTGTGTTTGAAAAAGCAGCTCAGGGTGTCAGATCCTTGTCTTCTTCTTCATCTCTGGTGTTTGCATAATTACAGTAATTATCAGCGGTATCATTTTCTCACCTTCACACATTTATACTACGTTGTAATTTCACGTTTACTCTACGAACACTAAACCGCGCAACCCGCTTCAGTCTTTATCTTATAGTCAGGTGCTAGTTCCCTCACACAGTTGTAATGCACGGTTTCTCCGATCCTCCCAGGGTTTCGCTACTCCACCGCAGGGATTCATAACCCACTCGGATGCTAAATATCACGCGCAGTAAGCTGAAGTTAAACATTACAGTTTTAGAAACCGCTTTAAAAGCAGTGGATAATCAGAATGACAATTATTAGCTGCTTTACCTTCTCATCTAACCCGATTAGGGACAGGGCTATGCCGAAGGAAAGAGCGCTAACTTCAGTGTGTTATAAGATTATTAATTAAAAGTGGCTGCAGGGTTTTTTTTTGGTTAGTACACAGGTGCTGTACTAATGTAGGCCACAGTTGTTTGATTTCCTAATTTTATAACACACAAACACACACACACACCATTTTTGTGCCTCTGTCTTACACACACCCTTATGTCCCTGACCATCTGAACAACAGCCCTGTAACAGCTGTTCCTCACACATACCACACTGTCACATGCACAGTGACACACACCCATACAGCCTGTGTTCTTCCCTGCCCTACCATACACACACACACACACACATATACACACACACGCACGCACACACACACACACACACACACACACACACACAGTCTTATTCAGCAGTCCGTCAGTCTCAGCTGTCCCCCCTGTAGAAGCCCTTCAGAGGGCTCAGGTCTCCCTGCTTTGTGTCTCTTAATCCCTGACACATGTACACATCTTACGCATTCTGTTTATTCTGTATCTCTGTCAGAAACACTCCATTAACATGATCAGGAAAGGGCTTACCTTTACTTTTTATTTTTGTTTGGTTAGGCTGTCCTCATCAAGTAGGTCATGGTTCGAACTGTCAGCTTTTTAGGTGCTTAAATGTCGGCCTGATTTTTCACTGTCCGTTCTACACGGATCATCCCTTATTTCAGTGGATCCTGCTTACCCTTGCTACGCTTACAGGATATGGGCACCAGGTTAAGCGCTTTGCCCCTGAGGCCCAACAGTGGCAGCCTGGCAGTGGTGGGGTTCGAACCCCCGAACCTTCCAGTCAGCAACCCAAAGCCTCAACAGCCTGAGTCGCCATGCGCCTCCTACTGTACCTCATCTGCCAAATACCATATACTGCAAATCTGTTCGCTGGTCAATTTTCAAAACTTTTACAGGAAACACTAGTAAACTTCGGCATACTATTTTAGAAGTCTCTTCTTAAAGTTCTCTAAAATAGATCAATAGAGGTGCTTATTATTGTTTCACTGATCCTTTTCATGATACCTGAGGTCAGTGTGTCTCAAGGATGTGAAAAGTGACTGATGTCTTACCAGGGATATGTAAAATTTAATTTTTAGTCATTTTAAACATCTCCGAAAGAAAAAAGAAAAAAAAAAAAACACATTCCCAGCTTTTTGTTGCTCAGCTCTGCTGTTCTCTGGTTGGGGCGTGGCTCAGCAGTAGCTTATTTACATAGACGCTGAAACAGCCCATTTGGTGAAGGAGTGAAATAAAGGGAGTTTATCTGAGGGGTATTTCAGCAGAAGCATTAAAAGGCACACTTTGGGGGAGCTCTGAGAGCTGTGTTAAATTGTTAAAGAACATAGTATAATATGGGACCTTTAATATATGCAGGTGGTTCATGAAATATGATTAGAAGTTGCTAATTAAGCAAAAGACTAAACATTTAAAAAAAAAAAAAGGAGTAATCATGTTGCCCAGCTTAACTTCACCTATGGAGGCTGGAAAGATGAGCTGCAACATTATTCATATCATGTTATACTGTATTAATTGGATTTGCTATTAATTACATGGCTCTGAATGGATCTCATACTGCTAGTGGCTCTGATGCACTAATGCTTTAGTCAGTAAGATCAACCGAGGAGTAATCGTATAGAAAGAGAGAGAGAGAGAGAGAAAGCTCTTGACAGTTCAACAATAGCTTTTCCAAGAAGTGGTACTTAAGTTTTAAAAGTAAGGACACCTTGCTTTGTAAGGAGAAATGAGGTGCATTTAAAACAGAGGTTGGTTATTGACATTATTGTCAGCATGTCAGCACAGTCCTAATATGACATAACAGCTCTTCCTTAGACCTCTGCTCAATGCAGCCTTCTTTATGCGCAAAAACTATTTCATTTCGAATGCTTCACTCTATCGATCATGATAGAAAAATTCCTCTAAAACACAAATGATTTTTTTGTTGTGTTTTTGACCCTGTTCCGGGTCACTCTTATCAGCTCAGAAGTCATATAACTGTAAGTTAATACAATAATACAATAATACATTAATGTAATCGAGGTTAACAGGATGGAATTTCTGCCAGGTTTATCAGATACAGCCATCTTATATCTACACTTAGTGTCACTTTATATGTGTGTGTGTGTGTGTGTGTGTGTGTGTGTGTGTGTGTGTGCTTACTGACTGTATTCTACTGTATGCGCTGATACTGTATGTACGAATGGAATCCCTGCTACTTGTTCATCATCGTAGTTTGTATCAACTCAGAAGGAAACTTTGTCCTGTCCTCACAGGTAAGTAATCATTAACGTTAAATTAATTTTCCTCCTGTTATTATTTGGAGGAATAGCATTGTTTGTGTGTTATTAGTTACAATTAGCTAATGGTTTATTATCTCATTTCTTTCCCCAAGACGCTTGGTTTAACCCCGGTGCTACCTACAGTAGAGTTGGGTATTATAAGTTCTTTTTACAATACCGGTGCTGAATAAATACTTTTAAAATGGTACCAGTACCTAAACGGTGCCTGAACTGATACTTGAAAAAAAAGGCTGTATAACATTAAAGAATGGCTTTTTATTGAAAGTAAATCTTTAAATTAGACAATATATTAAAAGTTTAAAGTATACATAAACATAAGTAAATATAAAACATATGTTTACATACTACCTTACCCAACTGCAACCATTTAACACCAATAACACCAATAACACCAAAGTATTAAGAGAAGAT
>JAOTRS010000022.1:5476775-5487531 GCA_028565755.1 Dinotopterus cunningtoni
GTCATATTTGGTTCCTGAGATACAGTATGTCCAGTAAAAATTTGGGTTTAGGAAAAAAACTGTCAAAATACTATTATAATATATATATACTATATAAAATATTATATTATCATGATACCTAGATTCCAATCAGAGTTGTATTGTGATTCTGTTGGTATCACTATGTTTATAAATATCCTGATTTAATATTTAAAAATGTGGGAAATGGTACAATTCTAAACAAATGTAGCAAATAATTGTTTCCTACCACACAGGTTTCTGTGCTGCCTGTCAATGTGTGAATAGTTTAGAGCACACCACCTGTAAGATTATAGAGGAAATGCAACATTTGATCACGCAGTGGTAAAGTGCTCGCCTCATCATCCGGAGATCGCGAGTTTGACTCCCAGGTGATGCTGTAACCTCTCGCAGCTGGAGGTCTAGAGTGAGCTGATTGGCTGAGCTCTCTCAGAGGGAAGGGATGAGAGGTTCTTGGTGCTACCATGTTAATCAAGGCTCTACAGCCAATCTGTGAGCTCACGCAAGCGGAAGAAGCGGATAACGCTGTCCTCCGAGTGTGTTACGCCGCCCCCAACGGTGCGTGAGCGAGCAGTTCGAAAAGATGCGGCCGGCTGGCGTCACGTGGTTCGCAGGAAACACGTGATAGTCTTCGGCCCTCCCGACTGAGGTGTAGTAGCTTAATGTGGGAGCCCTCTAGTGACGGGGAGGAATTGGACATGACTAAAAATTAGGAAGAAAATCTGGGAAAAAAGCAAAAAATATATAAATATATTTTAACAAAAAAAATTATAATAATTTTGTAGTCATAAAGGGTTATGATACATGAATTGCCACACAAATAAATCACGATAATAATATTTAATTATTTGTTATGTGTACCTTACAGCACAGTGAAATTATTTTTTATATATTTCCCTGTTATGAAGCTGGGATCAGAGCGCAGGGTCAGCCAGGTTATAGCGCCCATGGAGCAGATTGGGTTAAAGGGCCTTGCTCAAGGGCTCAACAGTGGCAACTTGGCAGTACTGCGGCTTGACCCTTGACCTTTCAATAAGTAACTCAGTAACCTACACCCTTAACCATTTGAGCCACCACTGATTTTTTTTTATACCCATTTCTATTTAATAATGTTCATTAAAGGGTTTTGAAACAATATTTAGGATTGAAACTTTGTCAATTCTGTTGAACGATCAGAAAGAGTATTTATCAACCAGTTCTTGTCAAAATGTTACCTACTGCACTCTACTGGCCAAAGAGCAAAACTAACCCGTGTGACTTGAAAACTAATACCTGACTTGATGTGACAGGTCACATATACTTGCATGTATAGCGACAGGGAGATTTTAAAAAAGCATCATTTATGCCCCCCGCGACCCGACTTTGGATAAGCAGTTGAAGATGGATGGATGGATGGATGGATGGATGGATCATTTAAGCCAGAACGAAGCTTAACAGACAACATGTAAACGAAACTTTCATCTGCCAAGTAGTGTGTATTAATGATATCAAAGCGCTCACACACTCACAAGAGACAAACTTCAAAGGACATACGTGATGATTCTCTTGCCAGTGTGAAGTCGTCTCTTGACACAGACGTGACATAAACGTCTGAGACCAAAGTTTCATCCAAATTCCTCTTATTACCTACAGTATATAATGTTCTGGAGACTTTTAGTTCAGTCAAATCAAAGCACAAATGAATCAGAAAATGGATAATCATAAAGATTGAGAGTGAAATTTACACCCAAGTGAACAAAAAGCAAACAGATTTTCATTCCAGGAAAATGTTCTAAAATCCCAGGTTGCGCTCGTCATCCACATTCTCCAGCTGTGCTATACAAGGCTAAAGATTAGCCTGAAAACCCTGGAGGATTCATTTAAATACACACCACACTGCCACCAGTAATGCTTATTCAAATAGGCCTTGTTTGAAATGTTTGCAGGTAAAATTTATTTTCCGATTTATAAGACTGATGCACAACTAATCACTAACTACTTTTTTTTTTTTTTAAAACGAAAGACTTGTGTAAATTGCTTTTTATTTTCTAAACTGTGCAGCGCAATTTTGTTGAAGTAATTCGCGTCATGGGGGCGTCTTGGATGAAATGAAAGTTTAGAAGTTTTGCCCTGTGGTAAAGTAGTTCAACCTGACAGCTGTAATACTTTCGGACAATGTGAAAGTTGTCCGAAAGACGTGAGACGCCCTTCCGCGGTCACCGTAACTCTCTCGATCACAAAGCCAAAATATCTCTCTCTCTCTTTCTCTCTCTCTCTCTCTCTCTCTCTCTCTCTCTTTCATATACACGTATGCCACCATGTCTGCTTTTTGTTCATCTTTATATCTCTTTTTCGAGCATTAATATTTTTTACTTTTTCTTTCCTTCCATTCCATCCCCCCTCTTCCCCTCCACTGCTTATACCCCACCACCACCTCACTCGGCAGAAGAACCTATCACTCCTACACTTATTACCTGTAAGTAAACACCTTTGTACAATGTTAGTGCATTTGCTCTTTTCCAACAAGACATGTACACTATTCCCTGCATGATTAGACTTAGTTCTTCTACTACGGTCCTTCTGCAGACAGGCATTTGTTTTTTTGTTTTTTTTTCCCTAGCTCCGATGTAAAAACTTCAAATCTACAGTATCAATCAGAATAAACAACATGCCTTAATTAGCTTTCATTTCGTATTATTATTACCTGCTGATAAGATTTGTCTTGAGTAAATTACACAGAAGTCAATTTAATATTGCTTCATTCTGGAAAATGACTTTTGCATCATTTTTTTTCACGAGATTTTCAAAAACCTGATGCTAAAATGCCTGTCTTCTCACAAGCCAAGCTTCTACTTGGGGGAAAATAAAAAGGACCTTAATATCGCACTAATTTTACATCTGTTCCATCTTTGTTCTAGTAAAAAAAAAAAGTAACACGCTCATAGTGAGGAAGCTAACTCTTTTGCTCTGCCTGTGACCAACTGCTGAAGGGCTAATTTTTTTTTCTTTTTCCCTTCTCTGCGTGATTTCCGGCCGGTTATCACAGGCATGAGCAAAGCAGAATTAGCCCGTCATCTCATTCCAACCCCTGGCATCTACATCATCGCTTCTGATGATTTATTTCATCGAATCTGTTATTTCATCATTCTTCATCAGTTTTTTTTTCTCCTGCATGGTTCATGTTAGATGCATGCTGATTTGACCTCATTTGTCAGACTTGGTGATTGATGAATGACTGCACTACGCTGTTTTGTTGTTTACCATCCTGCATGCATGCGAGTAACCCGAGCGCTCCCAGAGGCGGAGGAAAGAAGAGAGAGAGAGAAAGAGAGAGCAGCCCCGATGCCTGCTGCCTCAGGAGCTGGCTGAAACTCATCCCGCCTATTACGGCTGATAGATAGGAGCTCGGCGTTGGCGAGGTTTGACGTTGGCGGGGATGCGCCCACGTCGAGTGCGTGCCAATCACACCTTCTGTTTTCTCAGCTTCTTCCCAGAGCTGGGAGTGAGATTGACACGGCAGCCTCCTTCGCCCCCAGTCAGCGGTGTAACAGATTGACATGTGTATGCTGTTCGCCGAGGCCCAGGGAATCCTGGAAAGGACGTGATTATTAGACGTACCTGGGGCAGCGGGGCAAGCGCTCTTGCGACGCAGGGGTTGAGAGAGAGAGAGAGACGCACGTGTCGTTCGGCCCGGTGCCTAATCAGATCAGAGGCGGTGTCCTCTCCTTCTATTGTGTCCTGTCTGATCCAATAAGAGCGGATAGTGTTGGGATGTGTGCGCCGGCACTGCGAGTGACGGAGTGTTTAGAGGTTGCTGCCCACAGCTCGAATACCTTCATTAAGCGAACATGCTTTAGCGCCGAGCCACAACACACACCGCACTAATTGGAACAAGGCAAGCACATTTGTTTCACCGACAGCCTGAGCATGCTGATGATGAGACAGAAAGAGAGAGAGAGTGAAAGCGAGGGATAGAGGAGAATGTCAAAAGCGTCTCCTCATATCCATCTCTCCATCCTCAATCCTGCTGTCTACAGCTTGGCAGTCTCTGCCGGATCAGAGCGAATCCTCTATCTCTGTCCCTCAGCTCCTTTTCACCAGATAACGAACTCTTCTACAGGATAGAACACCCTGACCTTGCACATACACCCCCTGCACACCTATTATTTCCCCATACACACACACACACACACACACACACACACACACACACACACACATGCACCTTATCATTAGACGAAAGGCTAATGAAGTAGAGATGAAGCGTGTATTGCAAGAGAGAGGAGAGGCAGCACTAGGTTAAAGTAGGTGGGTGGAAGACAGCTCATGATGGAATTGGAGAAAGAGCAAAGAAAAGAGATATAGGGAAAGAAAGAGACGTGTGAACTTGGTTCACCACAGAAAATGGAATTAGCCGACTGTGGAGAGCATGAGTCTAAAGGATGAGTATGAAAGCCAGAGATAACCCACACTGTCTCTTTCTCTCCATCTCTCTTTTCCGCGCAGGTGAGTTAAGATGTAGCTCAGCTCACGGCTTATCTCCCTGTCAGTTTATACGCAGCCTGTTGTTTTGTCTTACCGCTGTTGTTGACAGACTGAGGACAATTTAAAAACAGCAAGCTCATGGTCTTCACTATTTAGTTATATGTCTGCTAACTGTTATATATCTGCACTGGCTAATACAGGGCGGCGTCGCACTGAAATTAACACGAATAAAGTAGAGAGGAATAGGAGACGCGTTTTTGTTTTTATGTTTAACGATAAGGTGGAAAGTAGGGACTGGGATCTTATGGGATACAACAAAAAAAGTCACGCAATTGGCGAGTTAGCGGTTAGATATGAAGCTCGTCGGTCAAAAAAAGACCACATTTATCAACCTGAATGAGTTGCTGTGCACTGGATTTAGCTTTCATTCATCCTTCTTTAGTAACTGCCTGGTCAGGATCATAGTAGTGTAGTTTAAAGTAGTTTAGAATAGTATTGATAGTGTATAGTTTGTTCAAATTTGGGAACTTGAGCTAATATATGTTGTTGGAATGAATCACCGATAGGTTATGCAGTCAGAAAGTCATGCTTTAGGTTTAGGCCACACACACACTTCTGGTTTAAATACGAATACGGGGACTGATATGAATATTTGGAGCACTGAACAGATACAGATGGTGGCATTGTGTAAAACCCCTGATCTTTCATTGTAGACGAACAGTAAACTTAAGAAATAGTTGGTTTGATTATTGAGGAACGGCGACATTTTATGACCTCAAATGCAAACAATTTAAAATTCATTAAAATCTAATACATTTTGAAGTCAGTGTGGCGATACATGACTTGCCTCACCAAGGAATTACAGTACCTCTCTGAATAGATTTGTTCCCCATTTCTAATATGAAAAACCTTTTTTTGTTTGTTTGTTTGTTTCTTATATGTTGCATTTTTATGATCTTTTGGCTACTGCTTTTGACCAACCAAGCTTAGCTCTGTTTTCCACCAGTACGTCCTTATTTGGTACTGTAGGAAAGGCTTCCTGATGTTTGTCAGTGTTTTGGTTGCCCTATCAAGGTTGCGACAGTGGACAATCCGACGTACATGCAACTTAGGACAGGTTTTACACCAAATGCAATTCCTCTCGCTCCTATTTTAAACACTCTTGGGATGGGCACTGAATTCAGGGGCAGGGATTTGGACATTTGCCAGGAACCAACCCCAGGCTTTCCCCATGACAGGTGAGAAACCTACCCCTAAGCCACCACTTCCCAGTAGTTATGGATTCCATGCAGTAAATATAATCAAATTTATCAGGTACATTACCCGTCATAAACGCACTTTATATTGAACAAGGCTGCATAGAGAAATACTGCAGAATCCTTGGGATTCATCAGATTTAAATTCTAATCCTAAATACTTGTGTTTCTGAAAGATGCTCTGCTACGTTCTGCTATGCTCTTAAAGTTAATTGGCCAATTAGAACATCTTTTATATTAACAATAATATAACATTTAAAGGGTGCAGTAATTATACTTCTTAATGCTCGAGGTTCTTTTTTAACAAAAATGAAAAAAAAAAAATACTTGGCCATCCATTATAATTCAGCTATTCAGCTCACTCATGTTCAATGTAAAGCTCCCTCATGTTTCAGACCATCCTTTGACTCATAATTCAAAGTGTCTGTTGTCTTTGAGTCAAGCTTTTACTCTCTGCTCCCCCCCCCCCCGCCCCTACCCACAATGCCCCACTGTTCCCCTGGACCATGTAGATATAATGGTCGCCCTTTTGTTTTGGATAAGCTTGCAGATCCGCTTACAATAAGCAAGAACATAATCACTATTCCACAACCTACAATGCTCGTTTCAGATCAGAGCTGTAAACCAAATCGCTCGTGCTGAGCGCAATGGTTTTGATGATGTCCGGTGGTATTTAGGCAGGAATCGTACTACTGTTTGGAAAGCAACACCTCGGTTAAATGCTTAGTCTTTTCTAAAACTACATATTCTCTGAGTTGCCTTTTTATAGAAAAGCAGCAGAGCTAATTGCAGGCCCAAAAAAGAAATAACTAGAACCCTAAAAAAATAAATGAATAAATAAATAAACCACCAAATTTATTGTATGATTAAGGAAGATCATACAAGAGGGGGCGCTATTGTGCTATCATATGCGGTTGTAGGCACAGGGGCGCAGCCTCAGTCCCAAAGATATCGCAGCTGTGCTGATATTTAGTACAACAGCACAACCTTGACTGTGATATTGCTTTTATACATCAAATCCAAAAACATTGTTAGTTAGAATCCCTTGTTCCACACGCCAAGTAGTGCCCTTGATCAGGGGTTAGAGAGGGATTTGGGATTCCGCCTTGTATTAGAGGCTAGTTCGCTGTGTACATAATTATATACAACACGCACAGTTCAGGGTCACTTCAGAACAACTTACAAGCAAGTATTAAGGAGACAAAGTGTTGTCTAAGATAATATTTCATTATCAGATGTGACTGGTTTTGAATGTGGGTTTTGGCAGGCAGCTGCTCTCCCCTCTTCTCAGTACTGCGGCCCATACCGACCTACTTTCACCCACGCTGTGTAAAAATGGTGTTAGAGCAACTTTGATGAGAAGTGATACATATGCAGTAGTTAAACACCCCAGTGCTGTTATGCTCTGTTATCACCACGCGTGAAATGCCTCTTATCCAATCAGGTTACTCGGTCAGAACTGACTGTTGCATAAAAATACTATAGATCATGCCTTTCTAAATGGATCCTTAAAATTATGAGATTATTCTACAGTAGATCTAGAGACACTTTAAAAAATTACAATCTGCCCCCTTTCAATCTACTACTCAAACTGCTGTAAGTTAAAAAAAAAATAATAAAAGTGTGGGGAATTTTAGTTGCTATAGTGTCAACTCCAAAAATGTAAAATATTAACACTTGTACAACCTTTTTTTTCTTTGGGTTCTCTCTGTCGCTTCTTTTAAATGAGCTATGAATGTGGGGGTGATTAATTTTGAGAGCCACCGCTCAGTGTGCGCCAGAGCACAGAGCATTCCCTACATCCCCCCAGCTTCTCCACCCGCTGCCAAGTAAACAGCAGCAGATCTGTGTGTCCCACGCTGCTAACCCCACATCTCTCTCATTTACCGCGCATGCATGCAGAGAGGCGAGAAAGCAAACAGGGAAAGCACGAACGTTGATAAAGTAGGTGCTGTGCAAAGAGGAAAAGCAGTCCTGAGATCAAGTTCTTACTTACAACACATTGCCAAATATTTCCCTTCTACAATCACTGTCTGTCTTACTTGTTCTTTTTGTTTTTCTATCTGGCTCAGATTATTACCTGGGATATTTTTTGCTTTGTGGGAAAAAAAAGCACACACACACACACACAGTGAACTCTTTTTGCGTTCAGTTGTCACACTTGCTTTTGTGGTAACTGTTCATTTATTAGGCTCGTGCAGTGGCGTCAGATCTAGGCTGCGGGGGAAGTGTCGCCATATGGCTATGGCATGTGCGCTAAGTGAAATAAACAGGATGGAAGAGGGAAAACGGCACGAAGAGCTCTCTTCATTAGCCTCTCCCTGTCTTCCTGTCAAACATAGCCACAGGTCATGCAGTGAGTGGGGGAGGGGGATATTCAGAGGTGGGACACAACTTTCACAGCTTACCATCCTTATTATGATATTGTGGTTTGTTCTCATGTTTACATTACATTACTGATGTAATGTAAGAATATGATGGCTCAGTGGTAGGTTTCTCGTCTGCCATGCGGAAGGCCCGGGTTCGATTCCCAGCCAATGCCCAAACCCGAGACACTGGATGCAGTGCCGGTCCCAAACTCGAATAAAATGGGATGGTCGGTTCCTCTGTGTCAGGAAGGGCGTAAAACCTTTGCCGAGTTGTTGCGTAGATCTGCAGTGACGACCCCTTGACAGCAGCCGAAAGACTAATACCTATACGGTGTGAGCCACTGTGACCGCCCAACGTTCCTTGAAGTTCTGCGATTACCGCCAAAAAAAATGTAACATTTTAAATTGTAACATTTTAAATTTTTTGTGCGGAAAGATGGAAACCTAATCACAGCGACAAAACCTGCGGTGAATCATAATTAACCATACTTACGGCCACCGCGTAAAAACGCGTAGGTAAGATAGGGTTATTACAACAAAGAAATAGTGTGTCCTGATCACCTGCACATGTTTCTCACTGGTTTATACTTTCAGTTAATTTTTTTTTTAAGCTGGAATGATTCTTAAGTCACTGTGTGGCTTCACATACAAAAAACGTTCCTCTAAAAGTGCTCAGGTACGGGGCCTGGAGTCAAAAACTTGCCAGAAATGAGAGTTTCTCAACTATTTCTCAAGACTCCATTAAACCTACAAGAAAGTCTGCCTCTTTTTGAGAAAACATGAAGAAACTGGGTGGCTCAAGACTTTTTCTCGTTACTGTATGTGGAAGAGGGCAGATAGCTCTTTCCTATAGGTGTGTAAACCTGAGCAACAGTTCAAAGTGATGCGCCACCTGGCCTAGAGGAAGAACATGGTCTGATTGGTTGCTGTTAAACTTATCTGGTTGAGACTACGCCCACTTTGTGTTTTCAATTTAAAAACAGCCACTTGGATCAGTTTGCAGGCATTGTATTCCATGTGAAAAAAAAAAACAGATTAAAATCTGCTGTAAGTAGTTTGCAGTGGTTATGAAAGCGATAAGACTGCAAGTTTTTCTCATCAATCATGCCTGATATTCGATCCAGCATCGCCCGTCGTTCCGGCTTGGCACGCGCTCAGTGTATAATGTGCTCTGCGGCTGGTACAAACTTCCAGCATGACCACACTTTGCGGTTTGGCGTGACTCTCTGCACTTCTCGAAATCACGTTAGCATCTATCCCTCGAGGACAAAGTGCGCCAGATCCCATAGCCTCAAGGCCCGGTGCCCCTCCCATGCCTTCGTTCTGCTCCCACAGATCGGACAGATAATTTTACCTCGTTTGCATTTCCTTGCGTATCCGAGCCTCTGGAAAAAAAACAAAGGCTGCTCAAGCAAATTAGCGTCAGATAGGTATGGATCCACCAGAGCACAATTCGATTAGGTCTCCCTCATCTTCCTGTCCCCAGCGACAGCCATTTGGCTCCGGTTTGCGACCTGATACACTTGCCGATGGTATTCATTGCTTCTTTTTCGAAGTCAGCAGTGTGCTTGTGTATGAGATGATCTACCGAGCATGCAGAGAGAAATAGTGCTTTTGAAGCGGTATTATTGTAATTACAGCGAGCCTGGTTCCCAGAAGGGTCTTGGTGGGGTATTGATTATAATTATATTAGAATTTAATTGTGACTGTTGCCTCTCCCTCTCAATCAAGCACAGATCATTATGTCTTCCATTTTGATTACTCTCTAATTCTGATTTGCCCTGTTGATTAGTTCAGTTTTTTTTCCTCTCTTTTTTTTCATCATTGTTGTTGTGTGCACTAAAATGCTTTGTGTTTTTAAATCTTGTTTTTTACTCATGCATACTGTATTACCCTGACTTGATTTCCGTTTTATTCTTCAGTGGAAACCCTGGATTATATGTCTCTGTGCATCATTGTTTAACGTACAGTACTGGAAATACTAAAATACTGCCTTCAGAGATTTAGTCTATGGCTGCAAAAGACTTCAAATTCCATTCGATCGTGTTTCCTTTCTCCAAAGCAAACTGGCCAAGAAGCGCAAGGAGACGCTGAGCAGCACTCGGCAGGAGATGACAGTGATGGTGAACTCGATGGACAAGAGCTACACAGAGCAGGGCACAAACTGCGACGAAGCACTCTCCTTCATGGACACTCACAACTTGAACAGCCGCTGTGAGTCTACCCATATTAAACTCACACACATACACAAAACCGAACACCGAGACACCTGGTGTCTCATCCCTGTCCCGCAGACGCGTCCTCGGATAACTGGGTGTAACACAGCTTTAGACGGATGTCTAAATCCATGTGTTGACATTGACGCTGTTGAAAATTTTTACAGCACTTTTTGCAAAGCACTGACACTGGAGACTCATTCCCAAAGCATATATCAGCAATTGAATTGTAGTTTTTTTTTTTTATGACATTGTATGTCCCTGTCTTAATTGTTACAATAAATTTCAAGTGTGTATTTGGCATTCAGTTCATTAAAAGATTCATTAAAAGAAGATTACTGATTTTTTAATGCATTCTATTATGATCACAATCAACTCAAAGAAAAAGTATTAAAGGCCCCCTGAATGGCAAATTGTTTTGTCCTGATTATTA
>JAOTRS010000022.1:5510422-5521065 GCA_028565755.1 Dinotopterus cunningtoni
TGTGTGTGTGTGTGTGTGTGTGTGTGTGTGTGTGTATGTGTGTGTGTGTGTGTGTGTGTGTGTGTGTGTGTGTGTGTTTTGGAGAAACACTGAGTTTTAGAACACGTCTCCGTTGTAAGGATATTATGTATGACTGCTGTCTCTGTTCAAAGACCTCTAAGATAAAAGACCATCACCTTGATATATAAAACCTTGACAGTTTTGCTAAATAGACAGGCGGTTGCAGAGGTGAGGTCCTCATCCTCGTCAAGCATGCATTCCAAATAGCTTTGGCTGCACACCCAGACAATCTGAGCTCCAGGAGGGCATCCAGCTTCAGCAACACAGAGCAAGCCTCATGCTGAGCATTATATTAATGTGCTTATTCTTTCTTTGTTGGCTTTTTTCCCTTCTATGGTTCGCCAATAGTTATTTGCACAGGTTTTATTCCGGATGCCCTTTCTGCCGCAACCACCAATTTCCCCAGGCTTCGGACTGGCATTGAGGATGCCCTGCACCTCCAGTGGCTGGGTATTATATACAGGCGTAGGGTCAAGGACCTTAAGGCCTAAAGGCCCAACAGTTGCAACCGGGCGGCGGTGGGTCTCGGACCTCCCGACTCTCCAATCAGCAATGAAAGTAGGGTGCAGTTAGCGAAGGCAGGACACAAGTGCTGTAAAAATAATAGTCAAAATCTGTAGAGGGTTCAATGCAAAAAACTAGACCCAAACTAGAACAATTAATAATCTTAATACAGAAATAACAGCCAAGAGTGAAAAGCAGGGAATACTATATAATAAACTAAAACAAATAAGGCACTAGGGACTCACATCTTTGACTTAACATGAAAGCATGATAGATTCCAAAAAGCTATAAATAACAAACTAATCAAAGACTAAACACAAAAAAACATGTCAATGGAAATAAAAAGCACAAAAAGAAAAGAAAAAGTAACAACACAAACAGTGCTAAGGTAGAATTTATAGCACACAACAGTTACTGAACTAACTACAAATTTGTGTTTTGTCTACTGTAATTATCTAGCTAATTACTGCAAATTGTTAAGAAAGGGTTAATGCTAGGTAGCACAGCCACTCACTCACTGATTAACATTGTTTTCAAGTAATTAATCACTTATCATCACTGATCATCATTGTTTAACAATAACTAATCACTGATCATTATCCCTAATCACTGTTGTTTACTAATAACTAATCACGCATCAGTATCCTTAACCACTGTTGTTTACTAATAACTAATCACCAGGCATTATCCCTAACTATTGTTGTTTTCTAATAACTAATCACCAGTCATTATGCCTGATCACTGATCACTGTTGTTTACCAATAACTAATCACTAATCACCATTTTTCCCAATGGTACTAATCACTGATCAGTGTTGTTTAGTAAGGACTAATTGTGTCATAATTGTTTACGAATGACTGATGAGTAATGTTTTCAATCACTGATCACCATTGTTTACCAATAACAAATTACTAATGACCAACATTCCTAATCATTAATTGCAGATGACCATTGTTTCCATTGACTAATCACTGATCACCATTGTTTATCATTGCTCCCAATGTTACTTATCACTGATCGCTGTTGTTTATTAAGGACTAATTATGCATCACAGTTGTTTACCAATAACTAATTACTGATCATCATCCCTTATCACTGATCACCATTGTTCCTATTGACTAATCACTGATCACCATTGTTCTCAATGCTACTCCCATTGACTAATCACTGATCACCATTGTTCTCAATGCTACTTATCACTAATCACTGTTTTAGTAAGGACTTGTGTAATGTGTATAATCACTGATCAGTGTTGTTTTTTTACGATTGTGATAATTTAGTAAGTATGTGGCTTAGTCTATGATGTCATAGCTAGTGACTTTTGAATAATTGATTATCTAATGTCCCCAGTAAAGAGTAGGCAACACTGCTGTCCAGTTAATGATAGCCAAGTTACCTAATGGTTTATATTATCTAGGTAATGTTAAGTAACTAACTAGCATTAACCAAAGCACTCACTTGTGGTTAGTTATGCTATTTAAGATGCTAAAGTATTGGTTGGGTACCAAACCTTGATATGGAGTGAAAGTTTGCTAGTAAAAATTGTAGGACATTCTATAAAAGAAGCTTAAAACACACTCTATTTTATATCATATCGTTATTTTATTTATAATAACTTACGATCGATTCGCAGCGCTGCAGTGACACCCTACTCGACCAGCTTGCTGCGTCTCGCTTTGACTTTATTGTAAGATTTAATTTCCTAACCTCCTATTTCAGCTGGTTAAAGCAAAAAAAAAAAATGAATAAATAAAAACGCCACTGACCAGAACGACTGTTTAATGATGCTCTTTAATGATTCTTGGAGGTTTGGTGTGTGTGTATGTGGGGGTGTGTGTTTGTGCACATGTACTTGTGTGTCTGATGAATAAGTAAGTGTGTTAATGAGGCTTAGAGTGTGTGTCCAGGAGGTTCTGATAAACTGGCATCTGCTCTTGTAATCCCCTCCGGAGCCCAGGTCTCATCAATAACACAGGGTCACACACATGCACACATATTCAGCTGCTCTTCAGACTGTGTGGATGCGCTATAATGATGCCGGCTTTGGCACCAGGCTGCGGTTTGGGGGTCTCTTAAGCAGCTTGCGCAGACCGATATTAGACGGATGGATGGCGGAAAGAAGGAAAATTCCCCCCCCCCAACACACACACACACACACACACACACATACCTTTATCTTGCTCACTTTCAAAATCCTTCCCTCATGGCTGATTGCGGTTTGCTACTAGAGTTTTATCATTTACAGGTGAGGTGTGATAGTCCACAGGGGAGAGAGAGCGAGAGAGAGAGAGAGAGAGTGTTAGGAGGATGAGTGTGAGTGTGGCGAGCATGTAATATTAATGATAGCAGAAAGATGAGACGTTGTGTCTATCAAGCAGTTTTACACCCGGCTGGCTATAGAGGGGTATCAGCACATTTTATATCCACACACACCCACATACACACACACAAATTCCTTCTCACTATCTCTCTTTGAAACACACACTTCAGAAAAGTGACACGCTGCTTGCTGGAATGACTGTCAGCAGCTCCTGACAGCTGGGGGTTCTGATACAGGAAGTGTTTGCATTTTTTTTCCATCCTTTATTTATTTATTTTTTTATTTCTATTTTTTTTTTCCACCACAAACTTAACACTTCAGCAAAAAGTTATTATTTATTTATTTAGCCTTTGCCCGGACTGCTCGCCTAAGGTTTATTGGGATGCAATTGTTGTTCTTCAAACTGTAAAGTATTCCTGGAATGCGTGCGAGGTTTCACCTTGCTCCCTAAAATCTTCCAAAACTTGCTGACCCTTATTCAGTTTCTGTACTGAATAATGACTTACTGCTTGACATAGCAGTTTCAAAAAAAAAAAAAAATGTGTCAATAGGCGAAAGGAAAAAGGAACAGAATTTTATAGACGAATAGACAGAGAAGTGATTTTATTCTCCACTTCAAGTTGAGGTGCGAATGCTGAAGAATAAAGGTCGTATGAGGGTTTTTAACTTCATTTTTGAGTCGCGTATGAAGCACGCAGGACAAAAAGGCAGCGTTTATTAACATGGCGAATAAATCGATTGTCTGTGATGGTTGTTGCTAATTTGTTTCTATGTTGGGAAATAGAGCCAATGTAAAAAAAAAATAATAATAATAATCATTTTGGGAGAGCGGATGGAATGGAGCTGGGTTGAGTGAGATTTTTCTAAAAAAAACTGCTAATTCAAGATAGTGTTGCCTGGGTTGCACATTTTACACCAACCTGTTCTAGTTTTGGAACACAGCTGTGCATTAAAAAAAAAAATCATTAATAAAAAGTAGGTCCCACTTTTGTGCTCATATAAAAGCAATCACCGAAATCTTATTTTAAAGCAAATAATAAGACAAATTAAATCTAATCAGTTTCTGGAAACAGGTTGTTCCAAACAATAGGACAGTATAAGTGCAGAGAAGGAAAAGGAACAAGAGATAACGGAGTGTTCAAGACACAAAAGTATACTGCAGACACAAAACAACAACAGAAAAAAAAACAGCATGAATTTTTGGTTGTCAAAACATTGTGGTGATGCTTATTTGGCAACCTTATGGTATTACAGGTAGGTTGTTTTTAAAAGTTTAAATGACTTAAATGAAATAATGTTGGAACGATGTTGGCTACGTGATCACAAGCTATCGAAGAAGTTGCAGAAATTACTTGAAAACAGGATTAGTACCAAACCGATGGCCTGAGCAGGATTCAGGCTCAGGTTGCTGCAGTGAGAGCTTGTGTACTCACCACTGGAACCACTAGGGAACATGCTGTTGATGATAGTAAATGCGTGGATAGAACAACGAGCGCCATAGAAATATCGGGCAACAGCAATTTACCAGAATAATAAACTGGAAGGCAGCCAAAAGGGTAAAAAAAAAAAAAAACATTGGCATGATGCAGTTTGGACGCTTTACAAGCACCATATTAGAGTAGAGTCATTCGGGAGCTAAGATGGAGCTCATGCTGATATAGCCAACAGACAATAAAAAAATTAGAAAAAAAACATTGCAACACTGAAAAATGAGTGACATGAGATACACGCGCTGTGTCCAGCTCAATCTCCGATGTGAATTCAAAACCCTGTTAGAAACCTACGGGAGCTTGGATGTGTTTAGACGTTGTGTGCATGCATGTTAATCGGCATAAATGCTCCAAATTATGGTTCAGATTTTGTTGCAAACTTGTGTTTGGGTCATTCCTTTAGGAGTGGCAGAGAAGTACAGTATGTGAAAGTGGTGCAAGTTACTGTATGTACACGGATAGCGACTGGTTTAAGGTGGAGGTATGATTGCAACCAGGGATCTGCTCTTAGTCCTTTCCTGTTTGCAGTGGTGATGGACAAGTTGACGAATATGGTTGGACAAGGGTCCTCATGGACTATGATGTTAACGGATATTGTGATCAGCAGCGAGAGCAGAGAGCAGGTTGAGATGATTCTAGGGGGTATGATGACTGTGATAACCCCTAATGGGAGCAGCCGGAAGAGGAAGACATTCAACATTATCTCAACGTTATAATTTTATCAAAATCATTCTAACTTCCAAGGACAACATTGTCCCGATGATGGACAACATCGCTCTAGATTACAACTTTAAGGTTCATGCAGGGATTTGTGCTCACCGGGTTGGACTTGTTTTACACTTATTGTGATATAGAGTCTGCGCTCACCAAAGTGGAAATTCAAAGCGAAATATATCTATTTATTTATTTATTTATTTATTTATTTATTATTCATAGACATATTAATACTCTGAGGAGACTTGCACACAATCTTTTTAAAAATAACTTTATATGACAATTTCATTCACAATAATTAATTTTTATTCCTAAAGCACTAAATTATGAATTCTAAGTGGGTTCTAATTTATCTAATAATAGACTCCATGGTGGGTTTGGCATGTATGTTTTTTTTGTTGTTGTCTTTGTTTTGTTATCTCGAGTGAGCTCCAGTTCTTGGCCTGCGCAACAGTATCTGTTCGCTCTGTGTGCGTCCTTGGCGTCGGTTCACTTTCTGCCCTCGTAATGCTCAAAGTATTATAAACTTGTTATACTTGTTATAACTTTTTATATCAAACACTTATAAAGTGTTTGAGTCCCCCAGCCTAGTGCTTACTTTGTCTCTCTCTGTCTCTCTCTGTCTGTCTCTCCTTTTCCATCTCGTTGTCTGGCACACATCACCGGAGTCCACAAATCAATGGTTCAACCCACATTATGCCAGTCTTTCACTTATTTTCTCAAATGAATTATTCTCACTTTCACATCGCCCCTCTTTGTCAAGAGTCAATCGATGCCACATTCAGCTTCACTGAACGATGTTAATTTGATTAGTTTGGAGAATTTGGAGGACTTAGACGGCGTTGCATGGCTCTTTAAAACAATTAACAGTTTACAAACATGCATAAATAAGGTATTTTTTTACTTTATAATAAAGAACACTCGGAGCCGTTCAAACACACTTCAGCAATGCTTTATGGGTCCTTTTAAACACTTTAAATCAGATTATATCTGATCTGCGTTCAACCTGTTCCCGGGAGTCTGAGCTCATATAATCTCATATTTGAAATTCAATCTTGAACCATTTGGATGCTTTTTAGGCAGTTCCCCTGTTTCCTGGAAAACCTGGGAGCCCAGATTTATGGACCAATTTTCCAGTAAAATAAGAAAATGGATCAAATGGCCAGGAAATATTGGTGAAGTCTAGAAAAGCGTTAAGTTGTACGCTATTATCCCTTAAGTGTACACTTTGAGAGCATAAACATTTGTGCCCTTGATGCTGTTTCAGCATCCATTAGGTCCACTCAGTGTATTTTGAAATCTGCAGTGGACAGATAAACTCTTTTTCCGAGTACCTTGTAGAGCAAGGCTAGGCTTTTCTTCTCAGTTATTTAGGAATGTCTGTATGACTGATGAGAATCAATGACATGATTACAATTTTTTATTCCGAATGAAGCACATCCGTACTTGAATCAACTGTGTTTTTTTACTTGAATAATGGACATTGGATTCAGATAGCAACACAAATTGATGTGCTCAGGTTGAGACTGGTGTTTGAGGCTCAGGCATTGTGTTATGGCAGGCTACAATGGACCTTCGAATCCTACACAGCAGATGTCCTGTTTGTCACTCATCATGCCAAGAATCAATCCCACAATTCCCGGTGGGGCAGAAGGAGAACAGGGACCAGGGTTGGCAGAAGAAGATTTGAGTTTAAACAAACTCACATTCTGATTTAATCCAGAAAGCTGATTATAGAGCGATACAGAAAAGAAGGAGGAGTTTTATGCTCTGAAGCATATGCATATGTGTGTGTGTGTGTGTGTGTGTGTGTGTGTGTGTGTGTGTGTGTGTGTGTGTGTGTGTGTGTGTATATGAGTGCGCGCGCACGCCCCGAGTGGCAGCACTCGGCCCAGCTGTTTTGTAATGACATTTTTATGAGCTGGAGGAAGATCAGGAGGTTGTAGCGAGTCTCTGCTGAATGTAATTTGCCTCTGGCTGCAGGTAATGTGAATTAGCTCCAGCCCTTACACTGGGATTTACAGACTAATTAATTTGTCGCAAGACTTTTTTTTTTCTTTTACTGTTGGTACTTGATTAAAAACAATATTAATTCAAATGAATTAGATTCCTAATTCAAAACGGAAGAAGCTTAATGGTCACAAGCGGCCGAGTTGGACGTCAGTCTCTGTTGCTTGGTTCCCTCAGTCAATTTGTGTTTTTAATTTCATGCACAATTTGTTGTTAGGATTGTTATTAGTATATAGAAGTCCAAGATGTTTTTGATTATGAAAGGATTCGATTTGTAAATCAAGTATCAGTATAAATCATCCACAAAATTCTTAATTATAATGAAGCTGAAATGAAATTGGTATATACATATATACACAGTACTGTTTAAAAGGCTTGAGTCACCCCTCATTTCTCATTTCATATTTTGCTTTTAAAGACTCAGACTTTCTTGTATTTTTTATGTTCTCCTGAGGAATAGTTCTCCAGGCTTCTTGAAGGACTTTTTTGGCTCTCATTTTCAGCCCAGTTTCAGAGGAATGTTTTTTTTTTTTTAAGCCATAGAGTGACCTATGAATCATTCAAGCATTAAAATAAAACATCAAACTTAAGGCATGAACCAGTGAGAAACAGGTGCAGATGATGGCAGATGATTAGGTCGGTGATTAGTATACTGGTGATGCTGAATGCTGAGTGGTACGAACAGATGAGAGGAGAAACGAGGTCGCTGCTGAGATTTTTACATTGTATCTTTAGGCACTTTAGACACCAGTCACAGTTAAACATTTATTCTCATTTCTTTTATTTAATTTAGTTTACATTAATAGGATGATAAAGGATGAAGTACTTGGTTAAACAGTTGTTTTGCTGTAATACAAAACAACACCTACTAATGTAGTTGCTGGGTCCTTATCAGGACAAAATGTGACACTTTTGGTTGATTATATACTATATTACCAAAAGTATTCGCTCGCCTGCCTTTACATGCATATGAACTTCAGTAACATCCAGTTCTTAATCCATAGACTTTAATATGATTTTGGCACACCAGTTGCAGCTAGACCAGCTTTAACAGCTTCTTCCTGGAAGAGAAGGCCTGGCTCACAGTCTCCACTTTAATTTATTACAAAGGTGTTCTATCGGATTGAGCTCAGGCCAGTCAAGTTCTTTCACACCGAATTTGCTCATTCCTTGCTTTGTGTGCTGGTGCGCAGTCAGGAAGGGTCCGTCCTCAAACTGTTCCCACAGAGTTGGGAGCATGAAATTGTCCAAAGTGTCTTGGTATGCTGAAGCATTAAGAGTTCCTTTCACTGAAAGTATGATCTGAAAAACAACCCAACACCTGTTCCAACATGACTGTGCACCAGTGCACAAACCAAGGTGCATAAAGACATGGATGAGCGAGTTTGGTGTGTGGTTGTCCTCAACCCGATAGAACTCCTTTAGGACGAATAAGAGCAGGAACTGTGAGCTAGGCTTTCTCATCTAACATTACTGTCTTGACCTCATAAATGAGCTTCTGAAAGAATAGTCACAAATTCCCATAAACACACTCCTAAACCTTGTGGAAATGGGTGAAGCTGTTCTAGCTGCAACGTCATATTAAACCCTATGGATTAAGAATTGGATGTTACTCAAGTTCATATGCATGTAAAGACAGGTGAGCAAATACTTTTGGCAGTATAGTGTATATCTCATTGAAATACATTATTTATCATATCTAGTTCTGAAATAAGTTAAATAAGATAAATAAAAAAGGTAAAAGATTTTCAAAAGATCGAACATTTGCTGAACGTCCGCAGACGACACTTTCTTCCGAGCAGTATCTGGCTTCATTAGTGCGCCCTCTGATGGCTAAGTCTCTGCTATGCAGTACAGTACCATATGAGCATCTGGACGTGACCCTGTACTGACGTATGTATTGATTCTCTGCACAGGACCCATGCAGGAGACGGTGATTGACTTCTGGAGGATGGTGTGGCAGGAGAACACAGCCACCATTGTCATGGTTACTAACCTAGTGGAAGTTGGAAGGGTGAGTAGAGTCAGATGTGACACATTCCAACAGGTCTTAATAGAATAGAATTTTTCTAAATTCAATAAACATTTCCTCAAGCTTTTCTAATATCGTGTGTTATGAACTGAACCTCAAAAGATTTCGCTCGATTAGATAGCAGTGCTGCTTTTGGAGTGAACTGAGTGAGAACTAATCAATGTAGCTCATTACCACACAAGCATGAAATGGCTTTTCGGTTGGCCTTTTGCATGATGACCAGCTCTTCAAACCTCTGGAATCCAAATCTCTGTTTCTAATTAGCCAAGAGGACGATGCGAGGTTCGCACAGCACCGTCCACACAAAGCAGATGACAAAATCAATTTTCTGAACAAGTAGTAAGGTTTTATTTGTAGTAAATATTACAAATCATATTATCATATCAGAACTGCTATATTAATGTATTAATGTGGATTATTTTCTTGTGTGGTGCAACACATTCTACAGTAGGTAAAAATGCATGAAATGGTTAGGAGAAGTGAGGCTGATATTGATTTCTTTCTAGCTCAGATTATAGATTCGTGCACTGTATCAGTTGCAACGTTTGCATGGGCAGTATTTCTTCAATCCGATTGAAATCCGATAAAGATGTGTGCTTATATGCTCAAAACAATTAATCAGAATAAAACGGTTCGACTTGGGTGAAGTGGTTCTACCTGCCGGGAAATGTTTAATCTGATAGAAGCATTTTCCTTCAGTTCCCATCTTTTCTTATAAATCCCACCTTCTGCGTTATGACTGGCTACGATAATTGATTAGATGCCTTACTACGTATGAAATGTGAAGCCAATCATTGCTCTTTCTTCATCCAAAGATCCAGAGCATAAAAGTCTAAAGTGAAGACTGATCCGAGAGGTTTGTTCTTCCAGAGTCTGCACAGAAGGGGGATGTATTTGTATTTCTTCCGACAAGAGGGAAACCGTTTAGATGAAGTGTTTACATGGGGACCATGTACTTGTAAACGCACCCCGTGACAGTTGTGTCGGGTGATTACACAGAGTGAAACGCTCCCCAGATCTTCATTTAGGCTTCAGTGAAGCATCTGTAGCATATCATCAGCACTGAGAAGGCGCCGTGTGTGTGAATACAGCCACAAGTGGAACCGAACATGAAAAAGGTGGAAGAGGAAACAATGGAAATAATGGACGGCAGACTTTTTGTTCACCCACATTAGATTTTTGGCACAAAGTTAAAAGAGCATGGCCGACTTCCTTGATTATATTTGTACTGTATGCTGTAGGATTAAGGTTTACCCTTTAAGGTAAACAAGAAGCACAAGGACAGATTACAGATCTGCAAGTTTATTGTTTAACCAGCACTGGTTACGTCCATCATTTTGCAGCACAGGATCAGCTGCTGTGCAGCCCCTCCATGGGTAAGCGGGTGGCATGCCCTGACCAGGCAGATGTGCCTTGCTGCAGGCTGGGAGTGTGTGATACTTATCTAATGCATCCTGCTGCTGGTGGCGGGAATGTCAGAAGGGGGGTTGGGAGGGGGGTGGTTGTTGGGGCT
>JAOTRS010000022.1:5522571-5535365 GCA_028565755.1 Dinotopterus cunningtoni
TGTGTTTGACTGATGGCACTTAGTTGGTAACCTAGTAACCCAGGTTCCTTTTCTTCTTACCAGCCAGGTCTGGTTATTTATCCGTGCACTGTTTTAACAAGGTTAAGCAAGCTTAGTCCGAAAGTTATACACTGCAAGTCATTAAAATTGTAGTTAAATGTAAAGGCCTTAGCTACATAATTAATAACATAGTTTAAATAAGGTACAAAACATGATACTATAAAAAGTTGATTTTGATGTGTATTTTATCTCTCTAGGTTAAATGCTGTAAATACTGGCCAGATGATACAGAGATATACAGGGATATGAAGGTGACGCTGATAGAGACCCAGCTCTTGTCTGAATATGTCATCAGAACATTCGCCGTGGAGAAGGTGAGAGGGAAAAAAAACAAACATTACAACAAAAACTTTCCTGAGAGGCCGAATACACCTACGTCTCAGTGTGAGCAGTGTACTGGCTTTATGAATTTGTTGCAAATGCAAGTAGACATGCTCATCTTTCATAAGATCACATATGTTCCATCACGCATGCCTTTAGAGAAGGGTGACTGCACACTACAAAGTATTTTCTCCGTTCATTAATTTCTAATCTTCCTTCGAGTCTCAGAATAGCTACAAAGATAACGTGGATTTGCTGCATATTGCTTTTTTTTTACAAGAATAAAACTAATGGGAAAATGTGTAACTGCTGATGCTGACCTGATTCATCTGTCAATCTCTTGTTCCACTCTTCCCTCACTTGTGACCAAGATCCCAAGATACTTACACTCCTCTGCTTAAGGCAGTATCTCATCCCCAACCCTAAGGGAACAATCCATATTATACTGTACCAGCCGAGAACCAGTGCCTCATATTTGGAGGTGCTGACACATCACACTGAGCTACAGACCGCCCCCGAGCGTGCTAGAGGTCACTGCTCGATGAAGTTAACAGGACTACATCATCTGCAGCAAAGATGAAATCCTGGGGCCACCAACTGGGACACCCCGCACTACTCAACCATGCCTAGAAATTCTTTCCACGTGACACAAGGCTGCCCTGGTGGAGTCCAGTGTGCACCATGAACACGTCTGACCAGACTTTGGTTCCCTCAATAATCCTTTTAAGGGTAAAGAGCTTGTCCATTATTTCATGGCCAGAATGAAATACTCAGTGCTTTGCTTAAATCAACAATTTACTAATGTCCAGAACATTCTTTCTAGTAACCCGGCATAAATTTTTACTGGAAGGCTTTGGAGTGTGAACAGAATAAAGTTGGAAAACACCTTTTGGTCCCCTTTCTTAAAGATAAGGATCACCACTCCCAATCCGGAAGCACTGTCCCTGACCTGCAAACAATGTGGCCAGCAAGAACATCCCAACAACATCAAGAGCCTTCAGGAATTCAGAACAAATCCTATTTATCATAGAAGCCCTGCCACAAAGTAGTTGTGTAACTGCCTTGGTGACCTTAGCCATAGCCATAGTGATGGGCAAGTCTTCCTCTGAGTTTTCCAAATCTCACTTCCAGAGGGAGGCGCTTTGGAGGGATTTAGTCCCATCATGTCCCATCAGCATTTCTCCATTCTTGGAGTAATAAATAAATAAAAACATGGGTCCTGCTTGTTCCTCATAAGTTGCCTGACCATTGGCCAGAATATCTTTTCCAAGGAACCCTAAAATCTAATTAAAATTCCTTCTATACTAATTTTTTTGCTTGTGCAAGAAGTCATGGCTGTACACTAGTGGAGAAATGACCCTAGGGCTCTGGTTTGGGAGCACCTCAGTATCTCCATAGGGAGATGAATATAGAGAAGGATGTCTAGGCATCTCTGTTTAGACTACTACCACTGCAACCCACACCTGGATAAGGATGAAAATGGATGCATGAATCGAAAATGTATAGTGTTGTCAAGGGCATTTCTTAATGTAACACTTGTTTTTAGTTAACAATGTTCCTGCAATCTCTTGTCGCTTTTTTTTGTAGAGAGGGGCACATGAGATCCGTGAGATCCAGCAGTTTCATTTCACAGGCTGGCCAGATCATGGTGTGCCATACCATGCTACAGGCCTGCTGGGCTTCATCCGCAGAGTCAAGGCTAAGTCTGCCGCCAACGCTGGCCCTATTGTGGTTCACTGCAGGTATCACTCCTTTTTTTACCAATGCATTGGCCAATTTTTCAGCAATCATAATTATTATTATTATTATTTTTATTATAAGTATGCTTCATCAGTAAAAACTCTACTCCAGAAAGTTAATATCATTACAATTTATTCATTATAGTAATTATAAGCTAATATAAGGCCAGTGGCCTGAACCTACTAAATTTTAAAAATGAATGAAATTTTTTATAGTCATGCTGCAATAGCTACAAATAAATAAACCTCTGTCTTTCCCCCAGAAGCATAGCATGATGTGTTTTTGACATTTACCGAGTTGGAGCTGATTTACAGTAATCCATTTTTAGTAAGATAAGTTTAGCAGTAGGTTGTAATTCAGCAGTGCCCCTTTCCTTCTTCACATCTTTTGTTAGCACCAAATCAAATGGTTTAATGGTCATATGAATGAAAATTGGCATTGCAGATACATTAAAATGTATAGATAGATAGATAGATAGATAGATAGATAGATAGATAGATTTCATTAAATTATACAGTAGTTAACTACAGTACTATTTCATATTATCATGCTCATTCACTGCATTATTCATCAAAAGATCATGAGATTAAATACTTAGATCTATATTGCTTTTCTTGACAATTAGATCACTCTTATAAATAGGCATAAAAGTAAGCTTTAAATAATTTCCAGGGTAATTTTGATATGATATGATATGAATGATCTAAATCAAATATAATGTAAAGATGCTTTACATTCAGCATATATTTTCATAACCCAGCATCAGATAAGTTCCGTCAGAAACCGTCTGTGTCTTTCTGATTCCTCTGGTAATATCGACAGAGTAGATGGTGATAATTGATACAGCACTTTACATCTTATGTCTGGCACCTGAGACAGGTACCGCACAAGAGGCGAGATCCTCTCAAAGCCTTTTTAATCCTTTTTTTTCTTGATTTTATTCTATAATTTTATTTTTCATAACTCCTTCTACATGGGATATTTAATTAAAAACGGATTTTGTTATTATGTTTTTTCTCTCTCCCTCTCTCTCTTTCTCTGCAGTGCGGGGGCAGGACGGACAGGCTGTTTCATCGTGATCGACATCATGTTAGACATGGCTGAGAGGGAGGGCGTGGTCGACATCTACAACTGTGTCCGAGAGCTGCGGTCTCGCCGGGTCAACATGGTCCAGACTGAGGTACTTGTCCATCAGTCGACCTTTGAACTCACAGTTATATAATGATGTTTTAGTTTCAGGGTAAATGCAGTTGATGCTGAACTATAAGATGAGAGCAGGGACAGAAAGAGATATTGAGAGAAATGTCATCCAATCGAGGAAGAGGGATCTTATGTGAATTAGAAAGATCTGAAATAGTCTGTAAACCACATGTTTATCTATTCACGGCCTATTCCTGTTTAAAGCCGTTATGACTCTTTTTAGACAATAATCCGTACACTCGCTGTACTTCCTGCCTGTTTAAGAGCCAATCAAGACTTAGAATGTGACACAAATCAGGTGGTTATAAGTGCCATAAAAAGGCAGGAATAGATATGGGGCGAATATTACTGCGGTTCTACCGCTCTCGACAATTTCGTGCTGAAGAACTCTTTGCTTTTCTGAACACAGACCATCTGGACTGAGCTGTAGACTAGCTAAATGCACCATTTCCCTGTAATTCCGTTTAGATCACAAGCATCATTGGATTTAATGGGCAAATGTTTCATAGATGACATCTGGATTGGGGTTTGAGTAACTACGCAAGCAGAGCTGCTCTGATTCATCCTCCACAAGTTCAGTGACCTTCAAACCGTGCGCGTGTGTGTAAGTGTGTGCGCGCACACACATGCATTTTCGCTCACAGGTGTTTGTGCGTGTTGACATTGCCCCTTAGCCTCCGGGCACTTGTTACCTTTTTATGTGCATGTTCGAACTGTCCGTGGTAATTTGCAACAACGCAAAGTGATTTGTGTTGCAAATTCGATGATTCTCATTAAGAAGAGAACGCTCATACAAAAACTTTTTTTTTTTTCATTTGGTTGTTTTGAGGTTGTTTGTGATCCCAGCTGTGCTCAGAGATGTGTCATGGCAACAGAAAGGTTAAAGATCATTAGTTACTCCAGCTGGCACATTCATTATGGAGGCACTGACCTTGTGTCATGATTCGGTCAAAACTGACAAGACCAGATCGTCTCCAAATGTCACTTCATCAGCGATTTTCATCAAAGTACTGAATTGTCCGTTCCTGAATGAGGAAATAGGATGTGCCCTCACATATCTTGTCTACGCTGACATGTTGGGAATAAATCAGGACTATTTTAGATTGCCAAAACACACACTGTAACATTTGATTTGGTTTCCTTGATAAATAAAAAACACCATTAAATTTGCCACAAAGGCAGATGCAAGTAGATTTATTCATTAAAATGCAAACAAACACAACTGAGAAAACAAGAGTCTTACAAATGAACCGTGGACCCGAGGCTACGAGCAATACTGAGGAACAAATGAGTATAAGAAAAGGTGTGACTCTAAAAACAGGAACTTAAACAGGGGGGCTAAGTATAGTGAAACAAGGCACTGGTGCAAGTGATTAACAACATGTAATGTGCTGGGGCTGATGGGTAGTGTAGTCCAGCATCTCTTTATCATCTCTTTTTATTATGACATCATTACAGATTGTTATAAAGAGTCATATGTTTACGGTTTATAAATTCCCTCAAACTATAGTAATCAAATTTGTATTTATAACACTGATATGAAGCCCTATGTACAACATCTATAACTGAGATAAGAATTTTAAAAAATCTCTTCTCTCTTCTCTTTCATTAAAGGATAAATTCACTTGAATATCACTGTAGGGTTTTTACTTAAGCCTCTTAAAATAAAACATATAAGTTCATATGGTGCTTATGAATGTGTCGTAGGTGCCCAAGTAACTAAGCAGGTCCCCTGTAACTAACAATAAAGATGAGGCAGGTGAAGATTTCCCAAACAATATTTTGCCCCATTTTTTTGTGGATTTCCAGGCCAAAGCACTGCAGTGTTTACTATTTCCAGGTTTGATGCATTACTGTCAAAAGTAGGACGCAGAAAGTAGATGAAACTTTATTATACTCAGCAATCAACACATTAAACAGGCTATGGTCAGACAGGGGGCAAACTGGGCAAGGCAGGAACAGGATCATGAAAACTAGGAACAATGGCTTGGGTAGGGATTTGTGTTATTGAGTTCAGGTCAGTAATTAGATGAAGTTGAACGTGTGAGCTGGTATTTTGTGTCCCTTAGCAGCCATGAGTGTAGACGAAAGACATGAACTAAGGGGAATAATGTATAATGTACATACTGGTCCTCTAACTTACGTGATTAAAAGGCTGGTATCCAAATGGTGTAAATGGTGTCACAGTGTCATAGTGGTCAGCACTGTCGCCTTGCACCTCCAGGTACTGGGTTCGATTCCCGCATTGGGTCTGTGTGCATGGAGTTTGCATGTTCTCCCGGTGCTTGGTGGGTTTCATCTGGGTTCTCCGGTTTCCTCCAACACGCCAGCAACATGCAGATTAGGCTAATTTGCGTTTCCGAATTGCCTGTAGTGAGTGAATGCTCATGTGAATGTTGACCGGAGGTCCTACCACAGTTGGGAATATATACACTGGTCATCACTGGCCTTCACAGTCCCTAGATAGACTACAGACGTTCCTAGATAAATGGATGGTTACTTAAAATTTTTAATTGTCTATTTTGTTGTTTCAGGAGCAATACGTCTTTATCCATGATGCCATCCTGGAGGCGTGTCTTTGCGGCGACACCACCATTCCCGCCAATCAGCTCCGTTCTGTGTACTACGACATGAACCGATTGGATCCCCAAACCAACACCAGTCCAATCAAAGAAGAGTTCAGGGTAAGAATGAAGTGGATTCAATGAGGATTAGGAATTAGGAAAGAAGGAAGTTTTTTTTAAAATCCTCACACCAACACAATTTGTATAACCTAGTGTGTATGAAAGGTTAAGGGTTAAAATCAGATGCTTAACCAGATCCTCCTCAATGAAATTAATTAGAAATTCTTGTGAACCTTCCCTAGGGAACCTTCCCACAATCTTTACATGGAGCTTGTAGTTTAGTATATTAGGATTAACATAATTTCGCTATTGTTGATATTTGGCTACTACTACTACTACTACTACAATATATACAAATATAATATAAAGTTCATTATTTTTACCGTGATTTATATGAATGCATGTGTGTTATGCAGACATTGAACATGGTGACCCCCACACTGCGCGTAGAGGACTGCAGCATTGCACTACTGCCACGGAACCATGAGAAGAACCGCTGCATGGATGTTCTTCCTCCTGACCGCTGCCTGCCCTTCCTCATCACCATTGATGGAGAAAGCAGCAACTACATCAACGCTGCACTTATGGATGTAAGAAAGCCGAAACTGACCCACTGAGCTGACATGCTGGTTATTTTTGAATAGCATGTGGCCACAAATTAATATACCGAGGTCATGAGTTCCCCCTGCTTCTTGCGGTTTTTAAGATCTATTTAGTGGCCACAATATGGGTTTTAAAATGTGAGAGAGAGCGAAAGAAATCAATTGAATTACACAAGTTGGCCTAAGGAACCTCGTCATGGAGATTGATAATGTTACCCTGTAGTTCAATCCTTGAATGACACATAAAGGACATACTGGAGTCATTGACATGGATATGCCATTAACCCGAGTCACCCTCTCAAAGTGAATACACTTTTTTTCGTCCATTATATAATTAACTGAAGTTAGTGTATTAAGCATGTTGTTGCCACAACATATCGAGCCATGGACTCAGGTTACATAGCTCATAGCCATGACTTTGGGATCTCCTGATCACAACACGATCATCTGTCAGAATGAGACACTTAAGCTTGTTGTCTTCATTATTAATTCTATCTTAACACTCCCATCTACACTATTGATTTAGAGCTATCTAAGTGGTTGGACAAATGTTCTGTCACATCAAATGTTTTAACACTAAGATGGACATACTGGGAAGACATTGCTTTATTTATCTAAACTTGTACCTATGTTTCTTCCCATTTCATCCCCTCCCCTCTTTGTCCTTTCCTTTTGCTTCCTCTCATGCATTCAACAGAGTTATAAGCAGCCTTCTGCGTTTATCGTAACCCAGCATCCTTTGCCGAACACAGTGAAAGATTTCTGGAGGCTAGTGCTGGACTATCACTGCACGTCCATTGTTATGCTCAATGATGTGGATCCAGCCCAGGTGAGGACAAGTGGATGGATGGATGGATGGATGGATGGATGGATGGTTGGTTGGATGGTTGGATGGTTGGATGGAGGGATGGAGGGATGGATGGCATATTATTTTCTTTTCATGTCCATATTTTAACTAGGGAAATAAAATATGCTGTTACAGTAAGTTCTAAACTCTAAACCAACTGATTAATCTAATTAAATGAGAGACTTTTTACCAGTGGTGATATAGAGCATAACAGCACTGAGACACATAACTATATGTATAACTCTACATCACAGTTGCTCTAAAAGCCATTAATTACACTAACTGTCAGTCGGCAACATGGGGTCTGTACGGTCTGGGGATTGCAGCTGCCTTCCAAAGCCCACTTTTCAAAGCAGTCATGAAAACACCTTTAGCAAGGAAACACATCTGCCAATGTTATGTTATCTTAAATGACACTTTGTCTACTTAGTAATCGCTTCTACGGTAAGTCGTTCTGAATTTTCTTCTGAACCGTCCGTGTTTTGTTCACAGCTAACACAAGCTGCAGTGCTAACTAGTTTCTAACACAAAGCTGAATCCCAAATCCCTATCTAACCCTTGATCCAAAGGGATTCTAACTAACAACCTACCTAGGGCAATAGCTTTACATTGAACAATTTGGGATTTAAGCCCAAAAGCCTGAAAGTTAGCTAATATTCTGTAGTGGAATAAATGGAAATATGCAGTAAATGTAATAAGTTTCTCAGGACTGTCCGAAACCTATATGGTTTATTTTCCTCACCTTTTGGCTGGTAAAAATAAAGAAGTTACTTTAAACACCACATTCATTATTGTCCCATTATGTTATTTTCGAACAAGTTAGATACTAGTTAGATATTGTTTTTCGTTTTATATTTTGTAAGTTAGACATAAAATTTAGCTTGTCAGGTTAGTGAGAAAACTCCATCTTTAAAAACCTAAAGTTACACGTTATCTCTGACTGTTATAAAGCGCTGACACTAGAGACTCCTTCCAATAATGTGGAAATGCAGAACACTGCATTACATATCAACAATTTCTTTTTTTTATTTTTATCAGTTAATGTGAAGCCCCCACCATACAAGTTCCTGTTGAAGTTTTTTCCTACTGAAATGATAACATATTAGAATTAGTGCATTAATATCAATCTTAATATCAAGCAGCTGATGTCGTCTGCTTGTTCCTTCAAATTAAGACTTCGGTAGCAGTGACCCACCTGTCATAGTCATGACATAGTGTAGGTGCAATGCCTTATATGCCTTACATCTTTGAAACTCCTTATGCCAATAAAAAATGAAAGATTTTGTTTTGGTAATCAAATTGACCTTTATTATTTAGATTGATCTTTGACTTTGATAAAAAATGGAAATTCACAATGTGATAAAAGGATGGATGGGTAATAATTCATGATCGACATCAAACGAGTAATCAGACAGAGTAATTAAAAATGAATGACTAGCAGAGGTACCTCTACATGTGCTGTGTAGACATAGACTCCAGTGTATATTTGTGCAAGAGTGTGAAAGAGTTCTGTGTGTCTCTGTTCGTGACTCTGCATGAACGTGCAATCCTGTGTGTGTGTGTAAAAGTGTGTGTTAGTGTGTGTATGAGTGACTATGTGTTCTGGACTCTGTGTGTGTGTGTGTGTGTGTGTGTGTGTGTGCATGTGTGTATAAGAGACTCTGTGAGGGTAGCAGCCTGAGGCTCTGTCATAAAACCCCAGAATCAAAGCTAAGAGGGAGGCACAGAATCCCACAGTCTCTCCATCCATCCCACCAAAACTCGTCTCCTGCTCAGCTCCTCTCCCTCTTTCCCCATCCTCTCACACTAAGTCGTCTTTCATTCAAAATTCTAAGTGTAGCCACTGAGACTATGAGGTCTGTGTACCAGGGGCATACATATGCTGTTCACCATACACTCTCTAAATTAGACAGTGAATAATTTCACTCTCTCTATCTCTTTCATTATACTCCCTTAATTGTAAACACATAAACCAGCTCAGATCCTCCAACTAATCTTTTAAGCAGAGTGGAGCAGCTTGCTGTATAATAATAATCTGGATTTTCTGGATTCTGCTCAAGTACCTTATTTTTTTTTTTTATAATGTAATAAATAATTGAGCTTAAAACATTTATCATATTACACTAAAGTTAACGGTAATCACTAACCAGAGGTTAGTGTTAAAGTAAAAGTAGAAATACCCTAGGTAAAATCTGTCACCCAGAAATGTAGTAGAGTAGAAAGTACAAATAGTTTACTCAGGTAAAGTACAGCACAGTGAATATTTACAAAGTACTTACTTACTTTCCACCGCTGTCACTAACTATAGTTCATTTAAGGTCTCATTTAAGAACCAGAGACAGATCAAAAACTGCTGAAAGCTGCAACAACTCTAAAACATCTGGACAGATTTAGTATTTTTCAATAAAACAGCTTCCATCCTGCACATAAATTGTGTTCTCGTGGTCTGTTTCAGGATCTCCTGGCTAGTTGTAAAAAAATCAATAACAATATAATAGGATTTGCTGGATCAAGTGCTAGTTTGTAAGCCGCAGAATAATTAGGATGGAAGCCGTATTGACGGCGTAGAATGAAATGCTGTTTTTCCCTTTAGTCTGCATTTTTATTGAAGGAAAGCAATTTTGTTTTCAATCCCTGCCTAAGATGTTTTAACGAGGGTGAGTCAAAACTTACTCATGCTTAGACAGGGTAGTATTCATTTTTAGACAAGACAAATATATATATTTTTTACATAATATCCTTGCTTTTCAATACACTTAGTCCATCTATCAACAAGCTTTCGTATTATTTCGTAATATACATTAAAAAATGTTTTAGGCTGAACTGTGACCCACGAATGCACCGCTGTCTTCACTTCTTCATCAGAAGTGAATCTTCATCCTCGTAGGGCTGCTTTCAGGGGAACAAAAAGGTGAAAGTCTGATGGAGTAAAAAAAAAACAGGACTATAGGTAGGATGCTTTAACAACTCAAAACAAAGTTTTTGCAGAGTGTCAACAGTGTCGACAGTGTGGGCAGAAGTGTGCGAACGTGCATCGTCATGCAAGATCATATCGCCCTTGGATATCAGTCCTCTGCGTTTAATCCAAATTTTAGGCTTCAGCTCTTCAATAAGCATCTCACTGTTGATTGTCGAACCTTTTTCCTGCTAATGTTCCAATCCCGCCCCTTGTTTCCGCTCTATACTCTGCTGTTTACTCTCATACACGTAGCGATAAATCAACATCTCTTCACCAGTAATAATTCTCTTTAAAAAACTTTCACCGTCCTTATCTGTCCTTTTTTTTCTTTTTTTTTTTGCAGATATCCAAACTCTTCTGCTTATGCTCTTCTATTAGTTGTTTCAGCATCAGGTCGATCCTCAGACCACAAAAAAACTAATGACCTCAAAAAAAAAACTCAAACCGCAGTTACAAATGAACTGATGTCACACACACCTGCACAGCAGTGACTGGGGAGACAGAAGCCTTAAACGGAAAGCCCGGACAGAATTTTCCATTTAACCAGAGTACAGATCATTTTTGACTCACCCTTGTATATAAGAAAAATCTCACAACCTCACACACAGGAAACTCAGATGATTGCGTCATCTGAATTCTACCACCCAGATTAAATAGGTCAAATAGGTACTTTGGGCCATAATCATAGATGACAACTTCTGACTCGTACCCAAGTTTTATGTACTTTCAATAGTCTGAGGTCTGGATAGCAATCTTCACATTTCGGCATTAAACCCTCACTCCGCTCTTGTAACCCATCTTTGAACACGGCCCTTTGAGAGAAGCGTGAACATGGGCTGCATTGGAGTTCTGACACGAAAAGAAATAGGCATAATGCTGGAGCAGAAGGATCTCAGCGCATGGTGAGATCCCACTCACACATCCATTATCGAAATCAGGTGACGTGCAGATCTCTTGCTCTTAGCTTGGCATATACATGCAGGTGGGTGCTGAATCAGTGCCTGGATCGGCTACCGTGCACCAGCCTTGGGTAAATTCATACTGTCTGATGCTCTTAGCAAAGCAAACAGTGCTCTCTCCCTGCAGCCCACCTCCTTCCCTAACCTACACATCAAACACTAAAGAGCCAGCCTCACTCTGCCAAGAGGCACTCACACAGGCTCCATATCCTCTTCTCATCACTTATTCCTTTACAACAAAAAAAAGCAATGCAATCATGTGCCTGTTGTCAGAGAATGAAATATGTATCCAGTGTGGATCATTTCTAATGGAAATGATCAAATGGAAAATGATTTGAATATATGAATAAATAATGAAAAGGCAAAGATCTGATTCTTTGGAAGACTGCATGGCTTTATTCATGCTATCGCTGTGACATTCAAAGCTCCGGCAGATAAATTTTTTAAAACATGATGGAATTGTTTTTCATGCACATTTGCCGATTCTGTTTTACTATTTGTATAGTGGTCTTCTTTTTAGTGCAAGTCTTTGTAATCTTCATCTGGCTGAAAGGAAAGTTTACAAGAGTAGTGTTAATGCTAAAAGTTAATGCTAGAATTATTGACCTAGTGTGATGTTCATTTGTGTGTGTGTGTGTGTGTGTGTGTGTGTGTGTGTGTGTGTGTGTGTAGTTGTGTCCTCAGTACTGGCCAGAGAATGGGGTACATAGACATGGTCCTCTGCAGGTGGAATTTGTGTCAGCTGATCTTGAAGAGGATATCATCAGCAGAATATTCCGCATTTACAATGCTGCCCGGGTGGGTTTCAGACACACATGCACAAACACAAACATACATACACATACACACACACACACACAGAAAGAAAGACTTACGTCTCCACATCACCTTACTTGGTGTAAGTTAAGCTTCTTACAGGACATTCATGACCACACCAATCACAACCTGCTGATATACTTCACTCAGCCTGTAGAACATACAGTATACTCCTCACACCCCTTTAACTCATCTCAGCTGATGTACTTATCTTAATTATCGTATCTTATCTTCTGCTTGATCTGTTGAAATATCTCTTTACTGTCACTACTGACTTAACTAGCACAGGCTTAGCTTTACTCATCCTATCAGTCACCACACAGTGTGACTATTCACCTTACTCATCCAACTGCACAGCCAGCTGATTACTGTATTCGTTACACCAAACACAGAACAGCCAGTTGACTTATTCATTAATCACATCACAAACAACTGACTGACTCATCACACTAATGCCTGTTAATCACAGCACAAACAGCTAACTTACTCGTCACACTAATCACATCACAACCAGCTGACTTATTCATCACACTAATCACATCACAACCAGCTGACTGACTCATCACACTAATCACATCGCAAACAGCTGATTTACTAATCACATCACGACCAACTGATTTACTAATCACATCGCAACCAGATGACTGACTCATCACACTAAGCACA